>PYAF01001616.1:73925-89953 GCA_007407185.1 Glycine tomentella | reverse complement strand
GGGGGATTTTCTGACCAGAGGAAACGGAGGGGGTAAACTATGTGGCGGAAACTGAGGGTTTTATATTTCTGGTTTTTGAGCAAGGCCCCCCAATTTGAAATTTGACGGTGAGTATGCTCATTTTATAATTAAAGACTTTTGGATTTTATGAATTTCTTGAAAATAAATTTAAAGATTCTTTTATTTTTTGTTATGGATGGTTTTATTTTTAGTAAATTATGCTTACACTTCATGGATTTATGAAATTGTACAGATACTTCCTCTGCATTAATCTCTACCTCAATTAAAATCAAACCATTTTCTATAAACAGAAAAAAAAAATCAAAACATTCTAAGGATTCTCTTAAATCAAAATTAGTCCTTTCTAAGATTGTATCAAAACATTTTGTTGTAGATTAAGAGTTCCTTTGTTACACTTTTTCATAAAATAATAACTTGTTTTTAAAAAAAAAAAACAATTATTATTTTTTTAATTTTTAATGCCCTTGTTTTAGTTCTTTAAAATAATCAAAAAGATGAAAAAAATATTATTAAAATTAGAAACTATTTTTAATAAGCGTTTTTTTTAGAAGAGATTACAAATATAATGAAGAACCATTAGGGTTTTTCTATGCAAATACCATGGATGGAGCATGTTTAGGTGATGAGCCACTAAACGACTGTGGTAGTGGTAATATATGTCAATACGGATAAGGTAATTAGTAATAAGGAAAAGATCCCTATGAGAGTCAGAGTTTATCTTTTGAAACAAAATATGGCCAAATTGTGTATGAAGATGGTAATCCCTTGAAACTGATGGTGCATATTGATACTTAAGGTTTTGAAGGTCTTTGTGTGCCATCGCAATATGCTCTTGTTGTCAAGTTACTTTATTGTTGTCAAGTTACTTGGCAAATGGATTGACAATAATGTAATGTGTAACTGTCTTAGTAAATTATGGAAACTCATGGTAGGTTTTGACATGATTAATATTGACAATTATTATTTCATGGTGAAATTTGACCTGGAGGGAGATAGGGTGAAAGTCATGGAGGGTGGTCCATGGATGATCTTTGATCATTATCCCATAGTTCAAACTTGATCTCTAGAGTTTTGTTCTCCCTAAAGCTACCGTTGATAGAACAATGGTATTGATTTGTTTCCCAGTCCTTAATCTTTTCTTTTATGATGGAAGTATACTCTTGGCTTCGGCAACTGCATTGGTTGGCCTATTAGGATGGACTTAAACACCCTAGATGCTTGTAAAGGTAGATATGGGGTGTAAGTGTGGAAATTGATTTGAACAAACCAATGGTTGTGAGAGTTTGGATCCAAGAACACTGATATAATGTAGAATGTGAAGGTTTGCATTATATTTGTTCACAGTGTGGATGCTTTAGGCATTTGTTAAGGTATGCAAATTTTCAATCCAATCACCATTGGATGAGTCTTCAAAGCTTGATCAAAATTCGATGGTTGTCCAAATTTCACCTAACTAGACGGCTCTGGCGAATTCATCAATGTCAATGAATGCAAATGATTCCAATACTGGCGTAATGGATACAATCATTACCATTAATTCAGGTATCGAAAATCAGGTTCTAATACATGGCGATTGGCTAATTGTGAAAAACAAGAATCGTAATTCTAGAAAAAAGGAAGTTATAGATCAAACCAATAATAATTATGGTGCAAATAAGGGCATCAATGTTGGTGAACACAATTCACAAATTAATAAGAGTCAAAATTCTCGATTCCAGGGTTGTAATAGAATATCAAGCACTTGAATGAAATCTTGGGCCCACGTAGTTAGGATCCATCAGGGAGCAAATATTTTTTTAAAAAAGTTCCCAATAATAAACGTCAATGAGATGAGAAACATGCTTATATTCAACAATTTATTAAAAAGACCAATTCCTCCAAATTAATGCTGAAGAAAAAAGAGACCTGCCAATTGAAGAATGTAAACAAGGGGCATCGTTGAAAGTTTATGATGTCGATGGCGGGGGAAAATCCATGATTAACATGTCTAAGGTTTCTAGCATAAGGTATTCCATTTTGAGTGTGCAACCATGAAGGTAATCCAGCCAGATTCGGTGCCTATGATGTTTGACCTAGGTCCATCCTTGACAACTTGATTGAGCCTTTTTGGCCCACCTATCTTGAGTGTTTCTTTCGATGGATGATTTAAGCACTTTTGTTTGATAGTATGGAATATTAGGGGTGTAAGGAGTGCTTGCACATGGTATCTTAAAGATATGACAAAAAGACACTGTCCTTCACTCCTATGTTTCTAATGTTTTAGACTGACACCTTATTTGATAACAATAAGAAGCGGTGGGTGTAACACCTCAACTCGCAATCTTGTTATTATTGATTTTTAATGAAAATTATTTTCAACTTACTTAAGAGTATCCAGTTGAATATAACAAAATTTTGCCAATAACTGATACTCCAAGAAAATTTCCTTACTGAGTAATATTTATAAATCTGAAGTAACATATAATAAGATTACAAACTGACATTGGTTATATTACATAGTACAACTAATTCAAAACACTCTGTAACAAAAGAATACATCTTCAAACATATCATCTTCAAACAAAATCATCTTCTTGTAAACAGCTAGTGGTCTCTCTTTGTTGTTCATCTGCTTGCCCAAATAAAATCGAGGTCATAGCAGGTATCAACCACAGACACAAAATACAGGGTAAGTTTATGATAAACATAATTTAAGCAACATAATATATTCAAGATGCAAATATTTATAACAACATCCTCAAAATTTCTATATGATGTATGATTCTCTTAGACTCTTATCATGATGCATGATTCTCTTAAACTCTTATTATGTGGTACCAACTGTCAAGATAGCCCCATCCTAGTGGCACATAATTGAAACGATCAGTCAGGGTCCCCGGTGTTGCACAGGATTCTCACCCACACTTCATGTGATCATCATGGGTGGCGTGATTTCCCCACCGCAAGAGTCACCCCCCAGCTCAGACTCCTCTTGTCTAAACCTGCAACTATCTGACACACCTCATATCTGAGGCAACTCTTATACACACCTCCACTCTGAGACAACTCTTATGAGACACATGAGACTGATTCACTTATGCATATCTCATTCTTTTCATCAACTCAACTATTCAATATAAATCTTCCAATCATTGTCTCACATGATTTACTTAGAAAATCAACATAAATCATGTACAAAACTCAGCTTATTACTCATGTACAAAACACAACATATCATCCATGTACAGAGATTCATAGAAACACTCAACAACACATAAAACCTCATTCAGGCACTCAATCATGCAACTTTAACTTTAAATCCAATAATTACTCAGATACAAGTCATATTTCACAGAACTTCAAACACTTATTCAAACACAAGTAACACTTAAACTATCTTTATCATAAAACTTCCCCATACATACCTTATAACCTCTTATGAAGCTTGTCTATCTCTTCCTAATGGTACTAGCTTCTACACGTGATTCTTCAAGGAAGTGGGGTATCTTTATGCTTTGAAAATGAAAGGATGAGAGTGAAAGGAAGGAGAGGTTTCACATGGAATAGGTGGAAGAATGGAGTATTGAATGTGACTTCCACTTAAGGCCTTCCTCCCTTTATATAGAGTTTGGAAAATAATAAAATATTCAAGGATATTTCTACCATTTCTAACTAGTTACTCCCATTTGGTTTCATTAGAACTTAGTTTCATCTCATTCCATTTCATTCTAAGTAAGCTCATCATGGTTTTCCTAAATATCTTCTATCCTTTATAAAAATCTTCTAAGCCATGATAACTTTCTTCCAAGTGTCCCTCCACTTGGCAAGTTCATGAATCTTCTTCATTATTCTACCTATTTCACGTGGCCAACAAGGAGAAATAAGAGAAGATTTTTCTTCTCTTCATGCCTTACTTGTACACATGTATTTCAAGGTTATGATGACTTCTTATTCCTTCATCAATGGTGGCTTACAAGTGGCTAGGTATTTCTTATGCCTTCATGATTGTATCTTATCATTTTAATTTATGAATCTTAAGATATTTTTCTACTTATCATGTTTTTATTTCATTAAAGAGAAGAAAATTGAGTGGTTCTCCTTGTGTCCATATGTGACCTTTCATGAAGAAGAAGAAGAATTCAATTCCAACATGACTTCACACATAACATTCCTTAAGAGGAGGTAAAGTTCAATTTGAACTCTTCTACCTAAAGGATAATATTAAATAATAGAACTCTAGAGTTTTCCTGAAACTGACTTCAATTACAGTTTAAATTGCTCACAAGTAGTCTATACAAAGTGCTACACAGACCTTACATACAAGACTGCTCTTATCTTAATTCTGATTGGTCCGTTCTGCTTCTAACCATCAAAATTGTTAAACCATCTTATTGAATAAGTCTATTCATCCTACAATTAAGAGAAAATTCCACAGATTCTATTTATCATTTTTTCATATTTTTTTGATGCTTGAATTCTCCTGGATAAAATTTCAAAGTTATGACCGTATAAAATTCATAGAAATTCTATTCTGAGGCTTTCTGTCACTAAAAGTATTTTGGTAATCTGTCATCCAAAGACACTTTGTAATTTCATCAAGCTTTCACAAAATATCAAAGGGTGTCGGTAATTTTAGCCTCAAGGGTACTATGGTAATTCGTCACTCACCCTAGGGGTATGATTGTAATTTTCACAATAAAATATGTCAACAAAATATCTAAGGGTATTTGTGTAATTTTGACTCAAGGGTATTTTTGTAACTTCCATTTTAAAATATCTAACCAAAAATATCCAAGGGCATTATCGTCATTTTCATCTCAAGGACATTTCTGTAATTTCTGTTTCAAGGGAAGAGTAATATGGTCATTTCTCTTCAAACATTTTTGTAATATCTCTAATTAATATTTCACACAAATAATTTAAATATAAACCAATCAAATTTCACATAACCTAACACTCACATCAAATAGTTGTGTAAGAAACATTTTGACCATACATTTGTAGTTATTGAAATTTCAGGGTGTTACAGTGGGATTCCATTGGCTTCAAACCTTTGTTTCTTTAGGAAGTTCGAGGTCACAATGGAGAGATTTGGTGTTAGGTCTGGACGACCTTTCTCATTTATCTTAAATTTTGATTATTAACAAAGAGTATAAATTGTTGATATATTAATACGTTTATGACAGATGGACAAGACCATCTTTGCTAAAGGACTTAAGTTTTATCTACAAATTTCTTCCATACTGAAAGATGAAAATGTTCTATTAATTATTAATCAGCATTCAACGTGCTATAAGACCAAGAGTGTCCACTATTTATATTAACTAGTGTTATACACTGAGTATGTTCAACACTCGCGTCTAGTTATGTCTCATACATACTCTTATTACGTCCAATGTAGTACGAAAAAATTATGCTAACTGAAAAGGGAAGTACATGTATTCTCTCTCATAAAAATTTATTTTGCCTCTCTTTATTTGAATTGTTAACGCTTGAATTTTTAAGGAAAAGACATAATAGAAGATAATAAAAGGTCTACACAAAATATTCCTTAAGGGTTATTTTCCTCAAGGACAAGGAGCCCATACAGTTGTCTGTACTTTTGTTCTTTTCCTCTCGAATCAGAGCATGCCATGTAGCCTTATCTCCTAGTGTGAGCAACGGCCATTTCAAAGACTCAAGACTAATCCCATAATGAATTCTTCTCTAAAGTCTATAAAAGACAGACTCGACCCAAAAAGTAAGATAACAAAATTATTACGAGAAAACAAGAATAACTCTGAAGCAAAACTTTATAAAAATCATTAAACGATTCATTTAAGCTTTCATTATTTATTCTTTGCTAAGCAAAGTTATCTTGTACTTGAGTTTTATTGCTTATCCACTCATTGAGTGTCATTGAATACTTATATCCATTCAAACTACTATTTGTGAAAGCCAGAAGTGGCTTAGTGTTAAACAATACTTGGTTATTCTTAGATTCATGGGGAGTCTAAGATAGTGCTAGAAGTGGCTAGAAGAATACTTGTATAGTCAGGAGTGACAAGATAGAATACTTGTTTTGTAATCAAATTTTTTATTAGTGGAACAGTAAAGGAGAATTTGACGTAGCTCTATTTGAGTGAACCAGTATAAATCAAATGTTTCTATGTTTCTTCTTAACGGCTTTATCAAGCATTTTCTTAGTGCTTTCTATCATTTTTTTCATACCAAGTTTTTTCTTGAAAAACTATTTTAGAACTTTATTTTACATAGTCACTGAACCTATGATAAACGTTTTAAAAGTCATTATCTTTGATTAACACACTATTCAAACCCCTTCTAGTGTGATTGTTGTTATTTAATTTGGATTTTGACTTTAAGGTTTGATCTCTCGTTTTCTTTGGTTGACTAAACTCCCTAGTGTATAACTTTTGTAATAAAAAGGTGCAATGTGAGTTGGTATTGTTCAGCAGTGTATGTGTTGCATAACCCAAACATTTGTGTTTCCTTTTAGGATTATTTGACTACCCTAGGAAAAAATTTGAATGGCCCTTGGCTAGCTATGAATGAGATTCGTTATTCTAAGAGGTGGGGGAAGTTTGCTTATTCTAAAGCTTTCAAGTTTGGGTAAACTATTGATAACTAGAAACTCATTGACATGGCCACTAGTGGTGGTTTTTTCACATGGAGGAAAAATATTTACAAAGGGAAACAAATCCGCAAGAGACTTGATCGTTGTATGTCAAACATTAATTGAAGGATTCTCTTTCCTCATGTGATTGTAGAGTTGCTCCCAACCAATAACTTTGACCCTAATCTTATCATGGTTATTTATTTTAAATCTAATAGCAAGAAGATTAAGAACATTCCTTTTCAGGTGGCATGGACTATGCATTTGGACTATGGAATTCTTGTTTCGAATACTTGGAGTAAAACATTAGGGATTATTCTGCATAAGCTCAAGCATATTGCTGATGAATCCTCCAAATTTAATGAGGAGACCTTTGGAAACATCTTTTATCATAAACGTCTTATTGAAGCATCGTGCCCCGGCTTGAGTGGCTCATTGATGAAGGAAAGCTTGTACTTGTTCAGATGGATGAGCCACAGAAGGGTCTTGAAGTGTTGTCATGCTAAGTTGCAATTGTTGGTGTCGCCAAGGAGTAGATGGGGGATGGAGTACTAGTTGTGGGGGTGTGAGCGGTCGTTGCACCGAGGACACTCTCATAGTGAGGATGGTTTGCTTGGAGGGAGGCGATTGGGTCAGATCCTGAGATTTGGTTTGCGGACTCGCGACACATGGTGAAGGTACGATGCTTGAGATTAGGAGATCTGACGACCCACCTCGTCGCTATGATATCACTACTCTAAACGTGTAATTTTCAATTTTAAATGAAAACTCCATTAATTTGATTATGAAAATAAGGGTAAATGTTTTTGCGATCTACACTCACCAAACAACACACAAATTCGTAAATAAATACATATGTATGTATATTTTAAACCATTATATATCATTCATGTGTCAGAACACAATTTAATTTTTACATAAATCTAAGCCTGAGATTTACATGCCCGATCAAAGAGAATCAAGGAACCAACTAAGAAAGAGTTGATAACAAAACACAACTCTCTTCCAAAATAAATTCCAGCATTATCACGTCGGCTTGGCGGCTCCAACAAAAGAATCTCCCTCCAGCAACACCAACTACTACTCATCTGCTCCCATGAATGAACATTCATGATCATCACATGTACCAACCACACAGTATAGAATTGCAAGGGCAAGTTTATTATACAAGATCAACAAACACTAAATAACAATGATTAATAAGAAAACAATAACAATAACCACAATCATTCTCAATAATCCATCAGTTCGACATACACTCAACAAACTAGTCATCAACTTTTTCACAATTCAAATCAATTATGCTCAGAATGATGCATGCACCTAACTCAACCCTCAAATGCAATGTGGTACCATTCATCAGAAAATAGTCTAAGCGTGTCCACATGACACTCTCACTTAGGTAAACTAGGCAACAATTTGTCAAGCTCACCCTGTCGTGCAGAAGCAACTCCCCCTATGTGATCAGAACGAGTCTCAAGGGAGTTCCAAACCGAGTGACATGCCCCCAAGTACCAGCATTTTTCCTCATGAAAAACCACAGGTACTTACTGAAAAAGTTTATACAGTTTCCATGCAATTATGAAGTATGAAACATAGGCACCATCAATGCACTGACTATGGATAGTTAAAAATTCTAATAAATCCTCTTCCCTTTTCCAGGGATGCTTAAAATTCTTAAACCAATCATCTTCCCTCTCTAGGGATATCCAACATGGTCATTGCAACCCCTATGTACATACACAACATACATCCATCACGATGACATCATTAACATCAACATAATTTCATCCTAATGTCATCATCAACATCAACATCAATATCATCTCATTTCAATATCATCATCATCACAAGCAATCGCATTCCACATATATACATATAAATTCATGTCTGGGATTCACATTCCCTTGGTCTTTTGACAAAAAAAATCTTACGATAATAATTCATAATACCACGAGACTGATATTTTAGGAAAATGCTAAATTAAAGAGAAGAACTATAGTATACAAAACAAACTCTTATGCCCGTTTAAAATTTAATAAAAGTAAATAGAAGAACAAATATAAAATTTTGGACAGGGTCTCCTCTGTAATTAAGACTTTTTCCCAAAAATCTAATCATTACAACAACAACATCATTCACAATATCATTCATCAATAACAGATATATCACATTCCATTAGTTTAAGCACGATTTTTCTAGAAAACCAGCACACAACAGGGACAAACTTACATTCCCATAATTGGGTTACCTGACCCCAACAATGGTATCAAAAGCTACAAACAAAAAATAAACTTCCGTCACATATCTATATCTCTCTGTTAGCTCCTTGTAGCATCATTTTGAGATCTCTCAGGTTCACGTCCTTTAGTCAAAACGCAGAGCTCTATATACCAAATCAAAGACAATTTACTATAGATTTTGAAGACAAGGTTAATATTAACACTCAGGGTTAAATAGCCATTTGGTTTTAAAAGGAATTAAAATGGCGTTTTGGGAGTCCACATCAAAAAGACGTTATTTTGAAATTCTGATCACGCCAATGTGATCGGGGTTCAGCGAACGTCACGAAAATGATATCAATATTATAAAAGGGTAACTTTTACAATGTCTCATTTTCAAAAGTTTATCAAAGGAAGTGTAAAAACATCCAATAACGATACCCAAATCATAAGAGATACTAATAGAGACTCAAACTAACTAGGAGAAGGCATAGAAAACACAATTACCTTGAAGAAATTGCGAAGGGAGGGTTGAAGACTTCGTTCCTCTTCGTGCTGTGGTCCGACAGCAAGCAATGGCGACTCGTGGTGTTCATTGGTTGTGGAAGAGGAGGGTTAGGGCTTGGGTGAGGGTTTTGGGGAAGAAGAAGGGTGGAAAATGCATTCTCCTTCGCTGTTGTAACCGACAATACTCACCCAGGCGAAATTTTGCTTGCTTGGGCGAGCTGACCCAGCTTAAACATATTTCATTGCTTCTTTGAAAAGGTAATATCTCCAGATGTTATATTGCAAATCCCAACGGTCAAAACCTGAATACATGCATTGCAAGTCTACCTTTAAAATTTGAAGGCAATCCAACGGTTAACAAATCTGAGATCACGATTTTACCGAAATAGGTTTTGGGTCAAACTCGAAATCACAATTCCAATGATCATTAATCAAACTCCACATAACCTAACATCTACAACAAGAAGTTGCACAAGGATAACTCACACAACAAAATTAAACTAATTCAAATTAATAAAGTAATTAAATAATACAAGAAATACATCAAACATAAATTTTCAGTTATCGAAATTTCAGGACGTTACATGAGAGACATGGATTGAGGAGGGAATCGGGCACAAGTGTTGATTGAGACCTATCTAGGGTTCCATTATTGTTGTTCGTGTTTGGGTGTGGTTTCTTTCTCTTTTTGTTGGAGCTAACAAAATGGATGGCTGGTCCATTAGGCCAAGCGTGAAAAATTGACTAGGTTGGGCTAGCCCATATTCGATATCAGTCTTGTTTTTTAAAGTTCCGTAAAGTTTGGTGGCTCGTCGGGTCATCCAATATTGCCTCATTTTACTTTTTGTAATCTAAAATTATACAAATTCAAAATAAAAAAATAAAATTAAGAAAGTATCGGGCCAAAATAGGCCCGATTGAATTTGAGCTTATGTTTCTTGAGTCAACTTATAGGCTCGATCTTATTTGTGCCTATATTTTTGCAGTCCAGCTCATCCCGAACCGATTGGCCAACGGGTATTACAAATAAGTATTCTGACCTACCACTCCTGTCTATACAAGTATTCTTAATACCACTTTTGGCACTGTCTTAGACTCCCCCTGAATCTAAAAAACCCATGTATTGTTCAACACTAAGCCACTCTTGACTTTCACAAATACTAGTTTGAATGAATACAAGCATTCAATAACACTCAATGAGTTAATATACAATAAAGCTCAAATGCAAGATAACTTTGTTAGACTCAGGGGGAGCAAAAGAGGATCCAAGAAATTGATGATCTTAGACATAAAGGTTTAGGCTTTTTACATGCCAATTCAATTGGATGGCATTTGTAATTTGTGTATGTCTAAATTGATGCCTCCTATGATCCATTGCATAAAACTCATTCATAGTTTTGCATTCATGCTTTCACAAAGTAAAAGTTTCATAA
The DNA here is from genome assembly GCA_007407185.1 of Glycine tomentella. Taxonomy (NCBI): domain Eukaryota; kingdom Viridiplantae; phylum Streptophyta; class Magnoliopsida; order Fabales; family Fabaceae; genus Glycine; species Glycine tomentella. The sequence goes on along the minus strand of PYAF01001616.1, from coordinate 79,178 downwards.
AAAGCTTTTTCTGAAACTCAAGGTTTTCATAAGTGCATAAAAAGATAAGTGTTCCATGTTTCAAGTTTTGGGAAAAAATGTTTTCTCACTGGTTTAATCGATTACCAGCAAGTGATAATCTATTACTTTAAAACAGTGGTAATCTATTACTTGAAAATAGAGAACCTATTTAATCGATTACGAGTATGTGGTAATTGATTACACAGTTCAAAATCACATAATGGACTTCCTGTGATAATCGATTACAACATTATGGTAATCGGTTACTTAGTGATATTTTTCATTAGAGCTTCCTGTGATAATCAATTACATTGTTCATAAAACTTTTCCAAAAAGCCTCAAGAACACTTTAATCCATTACTTAAGTGATTTAATCGATTACTGACAGTTATAATTGTTTTCTCTATAAATAGCTACAACTTGTTTGACTTAAATACAACGAATTTAATAACCCTTTGTTCAGAGAGAAAAGTTATAAAGTGCTTTCCATGCTTGTCCCACAAATCCTCTGTTTCAATAATCTTCAAGAAAGCTTGTGAGGATTTCCTTTTGGACTCTTGTAAAAGAAAAGTTTTGGAGAGATTGTTCTGAGATTTTCATTCAACCTTGATTCAAGATTCTTAATCATCTTCATTCATCTGCATTGGATCCCAAATTGTATCTCTCCTTGTTACTTTGTTTTGGTTTCTTTTAGAAATTCAGAGTTTGTAACTAGTGCAATAGTTTCTTAAAGTTTGTCTGTAATAGGTTTTTTCTAGAGGAAGATTACAGAAGAGTGTTTCTCTAAGTCTTGATCACAGAGGGTTTAAAGGTGTTAGATGCCTTGTTCTTAGTCTATGTTTGATTAAGAAGTGATTGTAAGAACTTGTAAGAACAAATTGCATAGTTAGATCTTAGCTAGTTTGTTAGGAAATTGGATGTAGCTTCTCTGGATTGAGAAGTGAACCAGTATAAATTTTGTGCTGTGTACCTCTTCTTTAATCTTTTCTTTGGGTTATTGATTGTCATTCATTGGTTCTAATCTTTCATAATCAACAGAAACATTCTTGGTATAGTTGCAATTCATAAAGAATGGAGCTTGATTGATCAAAAGCTTTCTAAGTTTGATTTGTGATACAATCCTTTAAACTATTATTGTTAAATAATTTTAAAGCAAATTTTAATTGGCCAAGAAGAACCAATTCACCCCCCCTCTTGGTTTGTGTGCTACTCATATTGTTTTCAAACTTTGCTTAGCAAAGGATAAACAAATGAAAACTTAAATCAACAGTCTAGTGATTTTAGCAGAGTTTTGCTTCAAAGATATTCTCATTTTCTCATAATGATTTTGTTGTGTTCTTTTTGGGTAGAGATTGTCATTTATAGAATTCAGTGAAAGATCCATTACGGGATAGTGTTGATTCCTTGAAAAGACCATTGTCTCACACCAGGAGATAAGGCTACATGGCATGCTCTGATTCATGAGAAAATGAACAGAAGTCAAATAGTTGCATGTATTTCTTGTACTCGATGAAAGAGACCCATGATGAATATTATGTGTAGACCTTCTATTCTTTTCTATTCAGTCCATTCCTTAAATTCAAATGTTCTCAATTCAAATAAAGAGAGACAAACTTAAAATCCAAGAGAGAGAATATGTGCACTTCCCTTTTCGGCTATCACAACCTTTTCAGATTGTGTTGATCATTTTGAACTAGTATACGAGTCTCATATTGACTAGACACGTGTGCTAATAATACATAGTGTATAACACTAGTTTTTATCACAAATAGACGCTTTTGGTTTTAGTGCATTGGACACTAGTTAATATTTAGTAGAGCATTAACCTCTTGAGTGTGGATGATATATACACGTAGATTATAGATAAGTCCTTTAATAACATTGATCCTGTCAACTTGTCATTAAAACATAATTTATACTTATTGTTAATCATCAAAATCCTAGGTAGATGTGAAAAGTGATCGTCTAGAACAAACATGTTAGTCCTCCGTCAATGTTTTAAATTTTGACAGAGCACTAAATATAAGTAAAATAATTAATTCTAAACAGCAGTGGCTAAAATAATTAAGGCTTAATTGCACTTTTTACCCCAAACTTTTTAATTTTTGGCCGAATTTTTCCCAACAAATAATTTAGCGCATTTTGTAACATCCTAAAATTTTGATAACTGAAAATAGATATTTGCCGTATTTGTTGTGATTGTTTGATTATTTGATTAGTTTAGATTAATTGAAATGTTATGTGAATTATCCATGCACAATTGCTTTGTGTCGATGTCAAGTTATGTGGGGTTGTTGGAGCTGCGTTGTAACTGAGTGATTCCGAGTTTGACCTAAAACCTGTTTTAATAAAATCACTATCTTGGATTGGTTAACCGCTAGATCATCTTCAAATTTTAAAGGTAAGCTCCCAACCTACGTATGTAACTTTGATAGTTGGGATTGGTGAAATAACATCTGAAGAGCGAGAAAGTAGTTTTTCACTGAACCAGAAATTTTTAAATTGGGCCAATTCACCCAGGCGAATTTTGGAAGGCTTTTTAGCTCGTTGAGGCGAGTCAAGGCAGTTTTAAAGGCATGCATTAACCTCTGAATCACGAAAATGGTGGTCTTCTTCCCCCAAAACAACACCCAACCCCCTTCCCCTTCTCTTACACCACCCACGACCACTGGTGACCACCACGAGCCGCCGTTTCTTGCTGTTTAACCACTACACGGAGAGAGGAACACTTTAATCGGAGTGAAATCTTCAAAACTCCTCCTTTCTTGATTTCTTTGAGGTAACCATGGTTTCCTTGTCTTCTTTTAGCTAGTTTGTAGCCTCTCTTGATATCTCTTATGATTCAGGTACCGTTATTAGCTGTTTCTACACTTCCTTTGAAAATCCTTTGAAAATGAGATTTTGTAATAATCTCCTTTTTAAGAAAATGATGTCATTTCTATGATCCTTGTTGAACCCTGGTCACATTGGTGTGATCGGAATTTCAAAATGATGTCTTTTGATGTGGACTCCCAAAACACCATTTTAGCCTCTTTTTAAATTTGAGTGGGTATTTGACCCCAAATGTGAATATTAATCTTGTCTTTGAAATCTATACTAAATTGTCTTTGATTTGGTATATAGTGAAAATATAATGAACACTTATGCAAATAACCAAGAGGGGGGGGGGGTGAATTGGTTTTACCTCAGAGTTTTTAAAATTTCCTTTCAAAATTAATAACAATGGAAGACTTTCAATAAGATTGTATCTTTCAAAACCAATTAGAAAAACAATTTTCTTCACCAATAAAATTAGTCTTGGGCTGTAACCAAGTTTGTATAATGTACAAATTCTATACTTCAAGAATATAATGATATACAAACTAAAATCTTAAAACACATAAGATTTATACTGGTTCACATCTCAACCCCGGAGGCTACATCTAGTTTTCTTCCAACTAAATCTTGGTTAGAGTTCCACTATAACAAATATATGTTCTTTACAAGCTTACAACTGATCTCTTTTACCCACCCTGGGTAAAATTCAAAATCTATACTGTAACAACTCTCTTTACTCACTCGTGCTTGATTGATTTTATATAAAATTCCGTGTCCACTTTGTCTTAAAATCAAATTAGTTATAAACTTTTCACGAAATTCTTTTCGCTTTGCTTTCCAAGTTTACGAGTTGTCTGTAATATAAACGATTTTCCTCACCACGGACCATGCAAATAAAATTTCTTAACACATATTAGATTATTAATAGTCCAAGTACAGTCCAGATACAACACAGTCTCATATAGTCTGTTTAATTATAAGATACATACAACATATCATAGTGTCAAATACAGTCAAATAGAAAAATCACGAATAAAGCATACAATCATCCAACAGCACACAGAACATCCAGCTTCTTCCTTAATGCTTTCCTCAGCTCACTGTTCTTCTGCTCACCCAAATAAATTGGGGTCATCACAGGTGTCAAACCACAGACACAACTCAGGTAAGTATTTTAATAAACAGAATTAGATAATTGACAGAGACTAAAATAACATCACAGATAACTAATGAATAAATCATCATTTATAAATAGAAACAGACACATGAGAAATGATGCATGATTTCTTGATTAAATGATGCATGACCGAGATCTCAGCTTCACCAAATCATCATCAGTGGCCACAGTCAGATAGCCCCAATCACTGGTCCAGAACTTGCATGATCAGTTAGGGTGTCACAGTGGTGCACAGGAAAGTCACCCACACTTCATGTGATCATCATGGGTAGCGTGAGTTCCTCACTGCCGAAGCACCCCCCAGCTCAGACTTCTCACTGTCTGAACGCTCATACTCAGTTCCTCTAACTATCTGACACACATCCCCACGGATTAACCCCCGCAAGGCATCAACACCACGGATTAACCCCCGTTAGGCATATGCATATGAAAATGCATGAATAGTTTAATTATTCTTCTTTATCATTTATTTCAATTTTTATATCAACTAATTCCACCCACTCCAGTGGAATACATATCAGATAGTCCCACCCACTCCAGTGGAACACAAAATAATCAACAGTTTACTCTTAAATCATCTTTGTTACAGAATCTCAACAAAGCCCATCATCAAGTGAATGTTAACATATCATACAGCTATATCATCAACCCAATTAAATACAGCATCATAAAATATAGAACAACATACAACAATTTATTAAATTATAGATTATACAGCAGCATACAACCTATTATTATACAACAACATTAAATACAGTAACCTAATTAATCAGACAACAACCCATTAAAATCAAACAGACAGCAACCCATTAAAATCAAACAGACAACCAAAATAACAGACGACGACATCAAAACAGACAACAAATAACATTTTTACAGACAGCAAAATAAAATTTAGACAGCAACATAAAATAACATACAGCAACCATTAAATATACAGAAGCCAAATAAAGTAGACAGGGCTAATTAAAATATACAGCAACTAATTTATCAATATAACCACTAATTATAAGCAACATATACAACAACAACATAACAACTTAATTAATTATAGCAACAGCATTAAATTTACAGCAACTAAATAATTTCCCTTACAGTAACATAATGAGATTTTTAACAGCATATAACATATAATAATCTTTTATTCAGCACCTAATCATACAGCTAACAACTCAACAACATCAATTAAGTAATTATGAATACCACCAAATCATATTAATTAACCAGAATTAACTATCATCAACCTACTTCCATTTAAG
>PYAF01001616.1:60236-72639 GCA_007407185.1 Glycine tomentella | reverse complement strand
AATAATCTTTTATTCAGCACCTAATCATACAGCTAACAACTCAACAACATCAATTAAGTAATTATGAATACCACCAAATCATATTAATTAACCAGAATTAACTATCATCAACCTACTTCCATTTAAGACTAATTAGATATCCTAGTTATGATTTGTAAATTGGTCTAGTTCATTTAGAATTTTTATCAAACACATGGTAAGCTAACTTTGAATCTTTATTAAACATGGAAGAACATGGCTTAATCCTTAGAAGGCTGGATGTTAAATTAACCAATTCAACTATCTAATTCATGTATATTAAAATACTTCCCATACCTTTGCTTGTTTCCTAAAATTTGGACAGCTTCTACCTCTTTTTTTTCCTTGATTTCCACGTACTAGAGGAACAGCCCTTGGCTTCCTTCTTCTTAAAAGAAGGTATATTTTGAAAGAAAGTGAAAGTAAGAAGGATATAACAAAGGGACTTGAATTGCACGGTCACTTTGGTGTGTTTGGAAAGTGTTTTAATTTTGAAAGGCAATGCTTTAGGATGTTCATGGTTTTCCTCCTCACATAAGCTGGATTAGTTTGGCTTTTAATTGAAAAGAATTAAGAATGGAAGTGGGTGTGGTCCGTATGCTTACTCCTCCCTTGGTCCCACTACTTTTTTATATGCTAAGTTAAATATCTTAAGCTTTCTAGTTGGAGACTTTTTATTGGCTGTCCAATAACTTGTTTCCAAATACTCCAATTCTTGAATTTTCTACTCCCTTCAAGCTCCATCCGTGCAAGCATTCAGCTGAATCCTTGGCTTTTATTTTGTTCCTTCCTACGTGACATGGCTTGTGTTGAGAGGATTTTTATTGCCAAAATCATAATTGCATCACTTTCTACATGCTTTCTCCTTATTGGTCAATCTTTCCTAAACTTCAAGTGGACATGCTTCTTGAATTTTCCACACTTTCCTTGGCTTTCTCTTCACGTGTTCTCTCAAAATATCAAGGCTTGCTTCATTTGTTTTTCCAACCGTGTGACATCTTATTTTGTAACAAGTTTTGTTTCTAATAATTTCTTAAGCATTAATGGTTTCTTTTACAATTGGGCCAATTAAATTGAATTAAGCTTTTAATCCTCCATGTGACTATTCTTGATTATTCTAAAAGCTTTTCTTTCTTTGATCTTTAATTATACAACCAAAGCTTGTATTAGGAATTTAAATCAACCAATTTTTCTTTTAGTTACATGTCATAACATTTTTTGAATTCTTATTGGTCTATTTTGCTTTGAGTTATTAAAATTACTAGACTAACTCATTTAGAACACTTATTCTTTCCATAATTAAGATAAAATTCCATAGATCATGTCTATACTTTTCTTATAATTTTTCTGACACTCAAGATAGTCCAGATTAAGCTCTTTGCAACTTATTTTCCAAAATTCGTAGAAATCTTATTTTAGGTTTTTCTGCTCCCTACCTTGCTAATAATTCGTTATCTAAGGATATTTTATCCTATATTCAGGTTTCCATAATTTTCTGAAGTCATTTTGGTCATTTTTGACCTAGGGGTATTTTGGTCATTTTCTAAAATGTCCAGGGGCATTTTGGTCATTTAATGCCTCAGGGACCTATTTGTCATTTCTGAAATTGTCTAAGGACATTTTGGTAATTTCTCCTAGTAAATATCTTACTAAAATATCTAGGGATACATTGGTCATTTCCAGAATTGTTCAGGGCAAAATTGTCATTTTCACCCTAGGGACATAAACGTCATTTCTGAAATTGTTCAGGGGCGTTCTTGTCATTTTGCCCTAAATTTTTCTACTACCTTTCATTAATATTTTACTCTTAATAATTATCTGTAATTTCCTAAATTTTGGGGTGTTACATATACCCTATAGACTTTTCAAAAGACCAAGAACTAGAGATCCCCTCTCTGTTCTTCCCACTAGAAAACCTTTCTAGTAAAAGCTTTAAAGAATACAAATGTTATATGGAAGATACAACACAATAACAAAGCAAATACCAATCAAAAATCAAGTTTAAAGTTCAAGAAGGATATCACCACTTATTCCTCAGGTAATTCAATGATATGAATGATTCAAACAATCTGAGAATATATGCAACAAATGAATAATATTGTTGGATATAGGGGAAGCATCATGAAGAATGGAAAGACTTTGATTCAAGATTGGTTTTGAGCTTTCAACATGTTTGGTTGCCTTGAAGTGTTGTAATTGATTCAAGTGTAAGAGAAAGGCTAATCTGGTGATCCATGCTTTGCATTCATTCATTCATTCATTTAACTAAACGGTTTTCAAATAAAATAACAAAGCTTTTATAATTTGGTTAAGGTTTTAATCTAAGTGAAAGGTTTTTGGAAAAATGCTATTTTCACTGGTTTAATCTATTACTTAAGGATATAAGCAATATGTTCTTCATTCAATCTAGAAAATCTTTATGAACATTGTAATCGATTACCCATAGGAATAATCGATTATTTGACCTTTGTTTTTAACAAAACTGCTTTGTTAATGAATTTAATCGATTACTTAAGGGTTGTAATCAATTACATAGTTAATCATGTTTTTAAGCCTTGCTATGATAGTCGATTACCACACATTGTAATCAATTACTTAGGCTATTTGAGAAAAATCACCTTCTTGTTTTAATCGATTACCAAAGATTGTAATCGATTACACGTTTACTTTGAAAATATATGTTTTCTACTTTAATCGATTACCAAATATTGTAATCGATTACACAGTGCAAATTGAAAAACTAAGACTTTCTGTTCTAATCGATTATAGCTCGGGATAATCGATTATTTTGCTCGTTGGGAAACCCAGAAACATTCTTGAACGGTTTAATCGATTACATGGTTATTTTAATCAATCACATAAGAATAATAATCGATTATTAGGCATGTTTAATCGATTACAGTTAGTTACGAATTCTGTTATAAATAGGAGTGAAGGCTTAGCTTGTTTTACAACTTGACCATTCGTATTTCTGAGTATACACAAGCCTCTTAAGCAATTCCTAAGTGATTTTCTCAGTTTTTTAACTTCTTGCTTCATTCAAAACATCAATGGGTCTTTGAATGATTCTTGAGCAAGATTATTTTCAAGATTAAGGAGAAGCATGTTCTGAGTTTGATTTCTTCTCAACCTGATTTGGTAAATCATTTGCATTTCATTCATTGGATCATCAGGTTGTCTCTCTCCTTAATTTCTGTGTGTAATTCTGGTTTTGAATTTTTGTGTAAGATTGCTATTGTAAAGTGGGTTCTTGCTTGTATCTAGAGAAGGGTTCTCTAGTGTAAAGAATAAAGTAGTGTTCTCTGGTTCTTTGTCTCTTAGAATCTAATAGTGTTTTAGATTTCTATTCTTTATCTAGGGTTGATAAAAGGAAGATGTTGTAATTGCATGTAAGAACATAAATTTTATAATAGTGGAACTCAAATCTAGTGTTGATTAGAAGAAACTGGATGTAGCTTCAAGTTGTGAAGTGAACTAGTATAAATTTCTTGTGTGTTGATTCTAATTCTCTATCTCTCATCTTATTCATTGATCTTTGATTCTTTGATTCATATTCATTATTCAATAAGTTCTGTTTTGATCTATTAAATTCTTGGGCTGAGACATTTGATTGAGTAAATTCATTTCTTGGTTTTGAAAGTGATAAAGATCTTGAAACTCTTATTTGAAAAAGTTTTTAAAGTACCAAGGTTTTAACCAATTCACCCCCTCTTGGTATTGTGAAGTATTCCTATTATTTTCAATTGGTATCAGAGTTGGTTCTTGAGAATTATTCAAGATCACTATTTTTTCTTCAAAAAGAAAAATGAATACCTCACAAATAACCTTCAAAGAAGGTGCTTCTCTAAACAGACCTCCTATGTTTGAAGGGGAACATTTCAGTTTTTGGAAAAATAGAATGAAAATCTTTATTCAATCAAATGACCCAGATGCTTGGAATGCTATAGAAAAGGGTCCTTTTATTCCAAAGAAAATTGTTGCAAATGAATTGAAAGAATAGGATGAGATGAAAGATGTTGAACAAAAGGTTGTCCAGTATGATTTTAAAGCTAAAAATATAATCACCTCTGTACTTTCTTCTGATGATTTTTTTAGAACAGTGAGATACACAAGTGCAAAAGAAATGTGGGATATGCTGGAGATTACTCATGAAGGAACTGTAGAAGTTAGAAGATCAAGAAAGCATGCATTGATCCATGAGTATGAGATGTTCAAGATGAACACCAATGAAAGCATTTCTCAGCTACAGACAAGATTCACTCATATTGTCAATCATCTATTGGGTCTTGGGAAGATCTTTTATACTAAAGAATTAAACATCAAGATCTTGAAGTGTCTAACAAGGCCTTGGCAATCAAAGGTGACAACAATCAAGGAATCCAAAGATCTATCAAAGATGTCCATGGCTGCACTATTTGGTAAGCTACATGAATATGAGCTTGAAATGTCTCAACTAACTTGTGCTAAAGATGCAAAAAATGTGCAGAAAAAGAGGGTAGAACAGAGTATACTGCAGAGCATGACCAAATCAATCAATTTCTCCCCCTATTTGGCTTATCAAAGTCAAAAGCATGTAAAGCACAACGGATAATGTATAGGAGAAACAAAAATGGATAAAAAATTCATTAATCAGGGAGATAATCATAATGTGGTTAGCGATGTTCAAATGAGATAATGTTGATGTGGTTGATGATTTTGAAATTAGATGAGTTTGATATGTATGATGATGATATTGAGATGATGTGATGTGAATGTTGATAATGACATTTATGAGAGATAATGTTGATGTGAACAATGTCATTGTGTGATGTGGATATACATGGACACCCATAGGGGATGCATGAGTGGTTACCCTTGCGAGGAAGGATGTGTTCCTAGCCAGGTCATTCATTGATGGTGCCTTTTGTTGCATCATAAGTTGTATGCACTTTTGTTGCAACCATTCCAAACTCAGAATGCATTTGGAGGCGAGAGGAGCTGAGTCTTGATTTTGCATAGTGCAGGTTGTCTCTTACCTTTTCTCTTATGTTTTGTAGCTGTCTTATATCCTTTTATAGGCTCATATGTATAACTAGTCGTTATCTAGCTATTATGATGACTTCTTTTTGAAGTTGACATACTGCTCTTAAGTTTGTAGCTATCATCTTAGTTTTTACCATTCCATTAAGATGTTTCCATTCTGATGATCCAATTCTAAGCAGCATTTTGATGGTCTCTCAGAAATACATTCTAATGTTGTTGAGGAAGGACCTATTCTAAAGTACGTTCCATCTAATGAATATAACATGATATGACAATGTAGATAGCTCATCTCCATCAATCCAAACACTTTATCACAACATAAATGTAGTAGCATGCTTCAACATAGGAACATGTGAAGGGTCGTTGTTGCTGTTGTATTTGTGTTCTGTCCTTGGTTTAAACTTCACAAACTCTCTTCATCCTTCATTTTGATGTTGCACACTTGATTTTCTCAACGACATTCTCAACTTTCCACTTGTGCATCTTCTAATGTAGTTAACATTCACTTTTTTATGTGTCCTTAGTGTGTGTGGCAACATGTGGAAAGTGAGATGCTTTCAATGAAGAATTGATGTTGTCTTTGAGGTGCATTCTGAGCCTTTCTAAACCATTGTGATGTTCAAAAAGTATAAGTCAGATCTTCACCATTCTGATCTAGACTCTGATGCAGTTTCATTCTAATGCATAGATACTACATAATCTTGACTTTAGTACATTATTTTAATGTAGTCATCTTAGAATCTATCTTGTCTTAATTCTAGCCAGTCATTAGAGTATCATTCTGATGTTCTTATTCTCAAAGTTCTCAAGTACAAAATTCTGATGCTGACTCTGAAATAGCTTCATTCTGATTTCATCTACTCAATGTAGCCTTTGATAGATCTTCATAGGGAAGCAATGAATTCATTAACAGATGGAACCGTCTCACTTGAAAGCATAGTCGAGACATTCATTTTGAGCTTCTCACTTCAAGCTCAATTTTTTCCATGATCCAAATTGTATCAGACCACAACTTGCGCATGAAATTTGAAGATCTTTCTTCAAGCTTTCCATACCCACCAAGAACAACTCAATTGCATTTTTGGAACTCTAAACACAATGACGGAAAGAAGTCGACCGAATGGGGATGGAAAATATTTATGTCCTTGTATCAATTATTTGAATGGAAGATGCCAAGCACTGGACGACATACGGAAGCATCTTATGTGCGATGGGATTAAGAAGACTTATACACATAGATATGGCATGGTGAATTGACAGACACGCAGAGGGTCTTGCAAACTGAACCACTTAATGTTGACATCGGAGATTGATTAGAGGATATGATTCGTGATCTGGGACATGAGTCTTTTCAGCAAGCACATGCCCCTATGTATGATACATTGGAAAGTGATTCGAAGAAGCCGTTGTATCCCGGGTGCAAAGAGTCATTAACACTGTTGTCAGTGGTGTTAAATTTAGTTAATGTCAAGGCAAAATATGAATGGAGTGACAGAAGCTTCAGTTCACTGCTTAAGGTAGTTAAGGACATGCTTCCAGATGAAAACACGTTGCCAATAAGTTACTATCAGGCGAAGAAGATTCTTTGTACGATGGGTATGGAGTATCAGAAAATTCATGCTTGTCCTAATGATTGTATATTGTACATAAATGAATTTCAAGAAATGCATAAATGCCCCAAGTTTGGGGTATCACTGTACAAAGTGAAGGCCGATAACGACTGTAGCATTTATGAAAGCACAAAGAAAGGCCCCTCCGCGAAGGTGTTGTGGTATCTTCTGATCATTCCAAGGTTTAAGTGTTTGTTTGCTAATGAAGAGGACTCAAAAGACCTTACATGGCATGCAAATGGGAGAAACTGTGATGGAATGCTCCGCCATCCGGCAGATTCCTCCCAATGGAAGAAGACATTCAAGTTGCGTGCAATGCTATTTTGTACCATTAATGATTTTCGAGCGTACGAGAATTTGAGTGGATACAGTGTTAAGGACCATCGTGCATGCCCTATCTGTGAACAAGACACAAGCTACGTACAACTTAAACATGGGAGAAAAAATCGTTTACACTCGCCATTGACGTTTTCTGAAACATTATCACCCTTATCGGTGATTGAAAAAAGCGTTTAGTGGAAGTCAAGAGCATGAAATTGCACCGATTCCGTTAACCGATGAGTAGGTTTGATAGAGTGATTTTAGTTAAACTTTTGTCTATCATTCTTAGCTTGTTTGAACTCTTTTGGACTTGTATTTTTCCATTCTAATTCAGTTTTTGGCCTAGGCAAGTAAGTGGGCTTAATTGCTAATTGTAGCGTATTTTTGGATTTTTGCTCACTTAACGTATCTAACTTATGCAGGGCCTATAGAGTGCTACCAACCTCCGAATGGAGCATTATAGGAGTCCCTAGAAAGATAACAAAAAGATCTACAAGTTTGATAGAAATAGCCCGAGGCCAATTCTGTCATTATGAGGGTCATTTTGAGCTTTGAAGTTAGCACCTCTGCACTTGTAATTTTGGGCTGCGAATTTGATTTTCATGGTTGTAAATAGTAAATAATTAGATTGTTGGGTTTGTTTATGGCCCATTCTATTTTCAGAACTTAGTCACTAATATATTAGTGACTTTAGTGAAAACTTGGGCAGCACACTTTACAATTCAATAAACAAGTTTTACATTTCTTTTTTTTTTAGAATCAAAAGCTTGTTCTTCATCTTCTTCATTTCCATTTTTCTATTCTTTCATTTTTCTGCATTCACTTCATGGGGCTTTCCTTGGTGATCATCATGGAAGGCTAAATCATTAATCAATCCAAGGATCTAACTCAAGCAAGAGAAGAATTGGAGTTCCGGTTCGGTATTTCAAATTCTACTTGAATATTCACCTTCTTCTTCAATTTCTAATGCATTTAGGATTGAAAGTGAGTTAGGATTATGGATTCATGTCTTAATTTCAAATGATAATCACAAGATTAATTGAATGATAGTTCAGTTAGGGTTGTGGTTTCAATTAATTTAGGAGTAGAATCGATTGAATTGCTTATATTGAGATTGAATGAATGCTCATGTTAGAATCAACTTATGGGAATGATGATGATTCAAATAGCTTGGGTTGGTGAATTTTTTGGATTGACGCTTTCTAATCTGTTTTACTTTACTCCTTGATAATCTTGTTAATTTCTGCATTGTTCTTTAATTTTAGTTTGTGTTCTTGCATGTTTTACTTTGCGCATACCAACTGTTTGACAAAAATCCCCCCTTATTATTGCCAATGATTTGAAGCTAGAACCATATTGATCGTGTCTCTGAGTCGACCTACGTTAGCTCTGTGATGCAGAATTAACTTAGTAAAATTGTTTTTGATGCGTCTCGACAACGTAATATCAAACTGGCGCCGTTGCCGGGGACACAGTTCATTGTGTGCTAGCTTTACTTCATTGTAATTAGTTCATAGAAGTAGTTTTAATTCTTGCATTTTTGTTTTTATTGCACAACTATGCTTGTTACATGATTATGTGCTTGTGGTTGATGCATTAGCTTTGTATTTGCCCATAAATACAGAGAAAAACCCATAAAAACAGAGGAAAACCCATAAAAACAGAGAAAAACCCAGAAAAATAGAGCAGAACGCCCAGCTGGCACTACCAGCATGACCATCCACGCTGATCGCGCCCAGAATTTGAACCCAGGGGCCTTTGTTGAAGTCCTGGCGCTGATCGTGCCAGACCGGCGCTAGTCGCGCCACAGGTTCGGCCATTCCACGCTGATCGTGCCAGATCGGCTCTAGTCGCGTCGTAGTTTCTGCCATTCCATGTTGATCGCGCGGATCCCACACTAGTTGTGCGAACTTCCCGAACCTTCCACGCTGATCGCGCGGATCCCACGCTAGTCGCGCCGGCGTAAAAAAAAACGTCTGGGAATTTTAAAATTTAGTTTTTGTATAAACTTTTTAGGGTTGTTTTTGTGCTTTTTATTAGCCTTTATGAGTTGCATTGTGTATGACTAGGTCCAAATCAAGTGAATTACATTCATTTGATTCTGAGATAGATAGGACATTTCATAGATTAAATAGACAAAACCTTAGGTTAGATGACTTTGATAGTGTAGTTTTAGACAATAGCATAACATCTCCTGACTTTGATTCTGATTCTACTTCTACTCCTTCTACTTCTACACATCTTGATATCATGGCTGATAACAACCTAACTCTTAAGGAGTTAGCTACACCTGACGTTGTTTACCAACCTTGGTGTATTCAATACCCTGAGACTGAGGTCAGTTATGAACTGAAATCTGGACTAATCCATTTGCTTCCTAAGTTTCATGGACTTTCTGGTGAAGATCCAAATAAACACCTTAAGGAGTTTCATGTGGTGTGTTCCACCATGCGACCCTATGACATTCATGAGGATTATGTTAAGATGAAAGCATTCCCTTTCTCTTTGTATGGTGTTGCTAAGGACTGGTTGTACCTTCAACTAGATCCTATCACCACTTGGACAGACATGAAGAGAAGATTCTTAGAGAAATTCTTCCCTGCCTCTAGAACAACATCCATCCAGAAGGAAATTTGTGGCATAAGGCAGTTTCCTGGAGAGTCTTTGTATGAGTATTAGGAGAGATTCAACAAGCTGTGTGCTACCTGTCCTCACCATCAAATCAGTGAGCAATTACTGATTCAGTATTTTTATGAAGGATTAATGTTGATGGATAGGAGTATGATAGATGCAGCTAGTGGAGGCGCTCTGATGGACAAGACCCCTCTTGCTGCAAGGCAGTTGATTTCTAACATGGCAACCAACTATCAAGAATTTGGTGCTAGAGTTACAACATCTAAGGTGATGGCAACAAATGAAACTTCTGTCTCTATAGTTGTTGATAACCAGAGATTGGAGAACAAATAGACGGAGTTGACATCCCTTGTGAGGCAGCTTGCTATTGGGCAACAATAGAATGTGATGACAGCCAATCAACCAAGGCTCTGTGGTATCTGTTGTGCCCCTGATCGTCCCACAGATGCATGCCCCACTCTCCAAGAGACAGAACAACCTACTGAAGTTTCTGCCATGCAACCTGGCCAGTCATTCAGATCTCAACAGCAGTATAATCCTTACTCCAACACTTATAATCCTGGTTGGAGAGATCATCCAAATTTAAGGTATGGTCCTAGTCCACAACAACAGCAGCCCTTTAGACCTCCAAAGCAGCCCTTCCAGCCTGCCACCACCAAATACCAACCTCCTCTTTTCAGACAACAGCCACAATTCCAACAAGCTGCACCTGCACCTGCACCCACACCTACACCACCTGTGCAGGCCAGTTCTGGACCTTCCTTGGAGGACTTGATGAAGCAAATGGCCACCAGCAATATCCAGTTTCAACAAAATGTCAGTGCCACCATCCAGGACCTGCAGACTCAGATTGGACAGTTAGCTACAACTGTCAATCAGATGCAGCAGCAAGGTTCTGCTAGCCTTCCAGCACAACCAGTTGTTAATCCTAAGAATGTGAGTGCTATTACCTGGAGGAGTGGCACAGAGCTTCCAGATGCTGATGCTAAAATTGATGTTGGTGCTGGTAAAAAAGTTGATGATGGTGCCAAAACAGATTCTGCACCAAAATAGATCCCCTTACCTTTTCCTTCTAGAGCCATTCTTGCAAAGAAAGTAGTGGAGCATGATTCTGATCTGCTTGAGACTTTCAGGAGGGTGGAAGTCAACATTCCCCTCTTGGATGCCATCAAACAGATTCCAAAATATGCAAAGTTCTTGAAGGACTTGTGCACCCACAAAAGGAAGCTTAAGGGAAATGAGCAAGTGAAGATGGGTAGAAATGTTTCGGCCCTGATACAGGGCAAAACTATTGATGCCATTCCATTATCCACCTTGCCACAGAAGTGCAAGGATCCTGACACTTTCACTGTCCCATGCACCATTGGAGATATTACTTTTGCAGATGCCTTGTGTGATCTTGGAGCCTCCATTAATGTCATGCCCACATCAGTTTACAAAGCACTACACCTTTGGGAGGTGAAACCCACTGGTGTTGTCATCCACTTAGCCAACAGGAGTGCTGCACTTCCACTTGAACTTATTGAAGATGTGTTGGTGCAAGTTAATAATATGATATTCCCAGCAGATTTTTACATTTTGGATATGGAGAATGAGTCTTCCAGTCATGGTTCCACATTGATCCTAGGGAGACCATTCTTGATGACAGCCAGGACCAAAATTGATGTGCATGCAGGAACTCTTTCTATGGAGTTTGGTGATGACATTGTTCAGTTTAACATTTTTGAGGCTATGAGACATCCTGTAGAGGAGCATTCTGTTTTTCTTCTTGATATCATTGATGCTGCAATAGATAGTGTAGATATTTCTGACTTACTTTCTGATTTTTCTTCTGAGTGTTCTGACTTTGATCTTGGTTCTTGTAATTGTACCTGTGATTATTCTGCAGCTATGTGTAGCATTTGTGTGGAAATTTCCTCCGCACTTCACTCTGATTGTGTTCCAGGTACAGATACTGTGGAAAATAAGGAACACTTCACACTTAACCAAGAGGGGGGATGAATTGGTTAGTCTTGGTAAATTAAAATTTCTTTGATGAAAATTAGAGTTTCAAATCAGAGTTTTATTGCCCTTTGGATCTTTATCACAAAATCAAACAATAATCTTTATCACAAAATTAATCCAAGACTTGTTATGCCACAAGAACACATATGCAAAACAGAGTTCACACAAGTATAGTCAAATCTGCAGAATTTAAATTAGAACACAAGATTTATATTGGTTCACTGATCGAAGGTCGTACTCCGTCAAATTAATATGAATTAAATGTAGTACTAGGAAGTTGATTCCTAGGTCGTCTCTCAAGGATCAATTGTCAATGTTTAAGGATTGAAAACGTGTTGGGGGGGGGGTTTTTTGATAGAATTGGGCAGAAATTAAATTTGAAATTAAAACAGAAATAATTAGAAACAAATTGCAGTAATTAAAAACGAATTGCAATAATTAAAAACAAGTCAAACCCTAGAACAGATTGCGCCTCCAATTTCCTTGATTCACGAAAGATGATCTGTTCCGCTTAATTCTTATCAGTCCAGGTTAATCAACTAAGCGAAGATTAACCTAAAACGTCAATTCACGAATTAAGCAAACGTGAATCTCATTAAGGCAAATTCTCAGAATTAAGCAAACTGAGATTACTGAATTAATCAACCTCAGAATCATTAAGCATGACTCCAATTCGAAAAATACAGAACAAAACTATAACAAGGAAGAACAAGCAGAAAACAAATTAGAAGAACAAGAACCTCCATTAAAGGTCTGCAATCTGCTTAGGGTTCAACTCTAGGGTTTAGCCTTCC
>PYAF01001616.1:23794-39988 GCA_007407185.1 Glycine tomentella | reverse complement strand
GCTGCTTATATTTCTCTTCTTGATTGATTCTATACTCATCAAAGACCTTTTGCAACATATCATATTTGTCAACATTTGTAGAAGAAGAAGCACATACACAACCATTTGATTTGTAGCTTGAAACAAGTTTTTCATTTTCTTCCTTCAAGTTACAAATCTCAGCTTGTAGTTCAATAATCTTAGCAAGATGATCTTCAATCTTCTTTCTAAGCTTATTGTTAGATTTTGAAAGCTTTTGTGCCTCTTTGTGCATTTCTTGAAAAGCAAGAATAACTTGATCAAGTTCAGAATTTACCTCATCCTCTTCACTCAAGAGATCATCATCATCTTCATTGACAATGGATGTAAGACACATGTTTGCTTCCTCGATTTCAGTGGAGGATTCTGAACTTGTTGAGTCATTGTCTTCCCAAGCTATATAAGCTCTTCTATGTTAGTATATGGATGTCCTAGAAACAATCTTTTCATTAGATTAGGACGTACATGTACTTTTCATATTTTCATGAATAAATTATAAGCACTCTTTATCTTGTTTCATATTCTGTCTCGATTAATATATGAGTAACTGGATAAAACCCTTGGAATAGAATACGTATCTCTTGAGTATCAGTGATGGGATCACGATCATGAGGATTCAAGGATACTAGATGTATACTCCTAAATTTTAAGTTCCTAGTCTAGAGACACTGAGAATGGGGATCAGCGATCTCGGGTAAGACTAGCATGGCTTATCTACTTGTATGCAGATACAAGGTAAAGACCTCATGAGCTACAGACATGGAGATGTCTTAGCTAAAGTTGTGGGTGGACCTATAAGGGTATAGCTCGCACTGAACGGACCTACAAAGAGACTCTATGAGGAAATCTCACAGATAGTATAATTAGAGTAATCTCTTATTATTTAGTTGTGTCTTTCCTTAGACCAGAAGTTTTCACCTAAACTGTGTTCTAGAAGACATGTTTTGATTGTATACCTCGTTTGCCTGAAACATGGAAACACATAGGTATACCTTTAGGCATGTCCTGAAAGAACACGAGTCTAGGGTGACTAGCTGAAGGGATTCGTCAAATCTCTATGAGAGATTAGGTTATCTGTAAACAAGAGAAATCGGGATGACATTTACGGGACTCAGGAATCTATGCATAGTAAAAGAAATCATGAGATGATTTTCCTTTAGAGTCAGTAAAATTAGAGACTCCCTATTTCGTATTAAAGCTTACCCTAGACCGCAAGGGCTGATACGTTTCCTTACCCTAGGTTTTATGGGAAGATAACTGAGACGAAAGGAAATACATACGGAAACCAAATAGATTTAATAGGATGATCTTGTCATTTACCTAACTAGTTCTGGGGCAACAAAGCATTGCTAGTGCTCTGTGTTGTCATTAAATGGGTAGTGGCCTTGTTGGGCCCAAACTCATTTATGTCAGTAACTATGCTGGGCCTAATGGGTCACACACTAACACTTTATTGTCATGATATTATAGCATTAAAGGTTTTGGGCCTAATAATGGTTGTTGACCCAAGAAGGAGTTTGGATACCTATCTTAAAGAGAGAGGAGCACATGAATGGAGTAAATGAACTTGGATAGTCCAAGACATTATTAATTAATTTAAATAGTTAAATTAATTATCTAATATTTAAATTTGATAATTTAAATTTTGAATTTAAATATTTGAATTTAAATATGAATTATCTATAGTAGTTAGTTTCATATCAAAAGGAGAAGATAAAAGCTAGATTTGAATTTGAATTCAACTACATCTTATCATGATCATGTCCTAGATTTTAGGAAGAAGTTTGAGGGCTGATTAGGGGGCTTACATACGACTGATATCTAATTATTATTTGGGAAAATATTTCCCAAGTAATTGACTTGGTCTTAGGAGGATATGGTGGGAGGTTGTTGGCAATTTTTGAAATGCAAACAACACCACTTTATCTTCACGTGTGGGTGCTCCATAATCAGATTTTTTGGTTAAAAAAATCTGACTCAAACTCTTCTATAAAGTGTGCTATTGTGATCATAGTTCTCTAATAGTTTTTGAGGAAAAATCCTATCTACCTTCCTCCACTTTCACGTGCCCTTGTGTGAGTTTTGATAGAAAATTCAGCCACCAATATCATCTATTGGTGATTCTCTTAGATAAGTAAAAACACTTTGAAACCTAACCTTCTTCCTCTCCATTGGTGCGCCTAGCCTGCCTCCTTTGGCGTTTGTTGGTGGTCTTCAAGAAGTGTTCTTGAGTCTTGACAAGAAGTGGTGTGGATCAACATTAGAGGGCTTGCATCTTCAAGCCTATCCTTGATCATCAAGTTTCGAATATAAACAAGGTAACACCTATGTCCTAAAGAATGATTCTTGTGTGGTATGTGTGTTTCCGCTTGAAAAATTTTGTTTTTCTCACATGCCTTCGGGCTTCATGGCCCTATCTTTCAATCTAGACTTACCTTCTTTCTTCCCTTTGCTGTCCCCTTGTTGCGTCTTCAAGTAGATTGAGCATTCAGATTTGATGTGGCTAGGTTTCCCACATTCAAAGCATGTAAAGTTGCTATCAATCTTCTTCTTGTTGCTGTTGCTGTTGTTGTTGTTGTTGTTGTTGTTGTTGTTGTTGTTGTTGTTGTTGTTTTTGATGTTTCTTGAGAATTTTTTCCCTTTGTTCTTCTTCAAAAACTTGTTGAACTTTTTGACTATTAAGTTCATGTTTTCCTCATCTTCCTCATCACTTGAATCTTCCTCTTTCTCCACTTTAGATGTTGCAGCTTTTAGAGCAATTCCTTTGCCTTTCTTATCTGCATCTTCAACAAAAGTTAATTGAGACAATTCCAATTCATATTCAAGTAACTTACCAAAGAGTGCAACCATTGACATTTTGGATAAATCCTTGGATTCTTTGATTGCTGTCACCTTTGGTTGCCAAGATCTAGTGAGACACTTCAAGATCTTGCTGTTTAGTTCCTCAACATCAAAAGTCTTTCCAAGTCCCAAAAGATGATTGACAATGTGTGTAAATCTTGTTTGAAGCTGGGAAATGCTTTCATTTGTGTTTATCTTGAACATTTCATACTTATGAATCAATGAATGCTTCCTTGATCTTCTTACTTCTTCAGTTCCTTCATGAGTGATCCCTAACATCTTCCACATCTCCTTAGCACTTGTGCACCTAACTGTTCTAAAGAATTCATCAGAGGAAAGTGCAGAGGTTATCATGTTTTTGGCCTTAAAATCATATTGAACAACCCTTTTCTTAGCATCAGTCATCTCATCCCATTCTTTGGGAATCATGTCATTACCAACAGTTTTGATGGGCACCACATGACCTTTCTCTATTGCATTCCAAGCACCTGAGTCATTTGATTGAATAAAGATCTTCATCCTATTTTTCCAAAAACTGAAATTCTTCCCTTCAAACAAAGGAGGTCTGTTTAAAGAAGCACCTTCCTTGAAAGTTATTTGTGAGGTATTCATTTTTAAAAAATATTGATCTTGAGTAACTTTCAAGAACCAGCTTTGATACCAAATGTAAAGAATATGAATATCTCACACTTAACCAAGAGGGGGGGTGAATTGGTTAAACCTTGGTAAATTAAAAATTTCTTTAATCAAAATCAGAGTTCCTAGGATCTTTATCACTTTTCAAAACCAAGAAACCTTATTCAATCAAGTAGCTCAGCCCCAAGGAATTCAATGGATCAAAACTGACTTTGTTGGTCAAGCAATTTAAACAAGAACACAATGAATATAATGAGTTAAGGAATAGAAAAGCAAAACACAATCAGATTTATACTGGTTCACTTCAACACTAGAAGC
This sequence comes from Glycine tomentella, assembly GCA_007407185.1. NCBI lineage: Eukaryota > Viridiplantae > Streptophyta > Magnoliopsida > Fabales > Fabaceae > Glycine > Glycine tomentella. Next base: position 36,175 of record PYAF01001616.1, on the reverse strand, counting down.
TACATCCAGTTTTCTTCTAACCAACACTAGGTTAGAGTTCCATTATTATAATTTTCAGATCTTATAATTGTAAGACCCTGACTTCTGGCGCGGACAACGTGGGATGCCGCGCGGATAGCGTCAGAAGTCCTGATGAGAAAACCCTGTTAAGGGTGTGGCGCGATCAGCGCTAAGGTTGGCGCGGATAGCGCCACAGTCTCTGGAACTTGGCGCCAGGCTGGTGCGGGAAGCGCCATGGTCTCGGGAGGTTGACGCGAGGAGCGCCACAGTGACGTGAGGAGCGCCAGAGTTTTGCAGCCAGCGCGGATCGCGCGGTGAGTGACGCGGATCGCGCCACTGGTTCGGCCAGTTGACGCTGATAGCGTGGCTGTGGCGCAATTGGCACCGCAATGGCGGTGCAGCTGGCGCGAGATCTGGCGCGGATCGCGCTAGACCTCGGGCAGGCTGAGTATATATAAGGGGGTCGCGTTTTCTGGGGAGGAAAAACAATTTTCTCCTTCCCCACGCTCCCAACCTCCATTAAAGTTGTTCCCAAGCTTTCTAGGACCTTATATCATGGCCTAAACACCTTCCTATAGCCTTTGATCTTGAGAGGAACCCTTAGGAAGCTGTAATCATTCGTCCTTTCTCTTAGAAACCCCTTTTGTGAGCAAATCCCTTACCTTCAGAGAAACCTCAGAAAAGGCTGTTTAGCGAAGACCCAAGGCTTGGAAAGGACTCCAGAGCTCGAGGAAGCTGTCCTGCAGCCTTCTTGGTCGCCACTGAGGTAAGAAACTAGAGTTTCCCCGGTTGATTTAGGATTTGGGGGTTTCCTGTGAATAGTGACCCATCTGTGATAGAGCTAGAATTAGCTCTGGGTCCAGTTGGATGATGTGTTTGGGTTGATGAGAGGATGAAGGATTAGCTTTCAATTTATGATTAGGTGACTGTTGGTTTTGGCTCTAGGTTGTGCATGTGTGACTTGGATTGAGTCACTTGATTTGAAACATGCAAGAGCCTTAGTGATGGGCTTGAGGTGCCTGATAGGCCATGGAGACGGTGTCTAGGGAGATAGACAGTCCAAGCCCTGAGAAGCCCAGAGGATTTGGGTTGTTAGAGCTTTGAGCTCTCTGAGAATGGCTTGTGCATGAGTCTAAAACGACTCTGAGGCCATGGTTGATCTGAGATAGACCACTGAGGGTCTATGAGAAGGCTTGTGATGGATAAGCCTGATGTATCTTAGGCTAGATAACCTGAGTTGATGGAAAGGACTAAGGTTCCTTCCTTGAGGCAGTTGATGACTGTCTGATGAGCTTGAACTTGTTATGTGCTTGAATGGTCTATGATATGTGATTGGTTGCCTTGATAGGGCTTGACACGAGGTGTCAGAGGAGCAGATCATCATTCGAGGCTAGAGCTGTGAGGCACAACTGTCAGGTAAGCTCATCGTTCTGGGGATTAGCCCTTTCTCTTGTTTGCCACCCAAGTGGGTGATGACTGCATGCCATGGTTGATATGTATATATATATGGTGCCTGCTGTGGAATGAAAGGCCAATATGGCCTGTTTTGATAATGTATGTGTTTGAAGCCTAAGGGGCTAGATGAACGGTACTTGGAGTGATACTCAGACTGTTCCATAGATTACGAATGTATGATAAACCCTAAGATAGACACCGAGATTGTGTGAGGGTGTTTTGGCACCTGTGGCTTCAAGTGTGTGGCTTTGGGGCCTCTGTATTATTGATGAACACTGTGAGAGTGTTCTGTGGTTCTTGATGAGATAAAGACCATGAGATGGTCAGTGCTGGAACCTATAGGATACTGGAATAGTATCGGGCTAGCTGAGGTTCCCTAGCCAGAGGAAGAGTTTGAGGACTCCCTGGAATAACTGAGATTCTTTGGGAGGTGCCACTGCTCTCCGCCTAAAGTCCTAAGGATGGATTGCCCTGTATGGATGTTCCTCCTTAGGCAGAGTTGATGGAAGTCCTGAGTGGCTATCCTCAGGCCAGTTTATGAGAAAGTCCTGAGGGATTGAGAGCTCCCGGTGTGGATAGTCTCTCTCAGGTATCTGATTTGAAAGTCCTGAGGGATTGAGAGCTCCCTGTGTGGATAGTCTTTCTCAGGCAGTTGATGAGTACTCCTGGGGGATTGAGAGCTCCCTGTGTGGATAGTCTCTCACAGGCAGAGGATTGGAAGTCTTGAGGGATTGAGTGCCGCCTCCGTTGTGAGATGATCTCTCTCAGGTAGTGGACTAGAAAGTCCTGAGGGATGGAGTGCCCCCGATGTGGGATGATCTCTCTCAGGCATATGTGGTGAAAGTCCTGGAGGTGATTGCCCTATATGGATGTTCTTGCCCAGGCATGTGCTGTGAAAGTCCTGGACGGGCCAGGCATTAGACATATATGTTGTATCTCTAAGAGAGGGCTTCCCGAGGGGATGAGAGCCTAGGGCCTCTTAGATGAGCCATATCTGGATTCCTTAAGTCCTGAGTAGATAATCAGGCAATGTTTGTTTAGTGGATGAGGCGGTGCCTCTCTAGTATTTGAAGTGTCCAGTGGTTGACACTTATGTTATGTACCTCTGTCAGACAAGTCTGGGACGGCTTGAGAGCTAGTATGAGGTGGGATACCTCTGATGCTGATAGCATCTAGTAAGTACCCAGAGAGCTGGGGAATGTGTGATAGCCAAGATGATGTCCTAGGCTTTGTTATGATTTGTTTATATGTCTGTACTTGGGGGTGAACCAGGGTAAGGGGAGGATCTCCTAGAACCCTGAGCTTATTGAGATGTATATCTCACCCCTGTTGTGGGTTGTGGTTTTCAGGTGCTTCTTGAGGAGAGGAGCAATCACAGGGCAGGAGGCCTGACCTGAGTATGTAGAGTGGTCATGGGCTGCAGATGAAGATTAGAAGAGTCTTTATTTTGATCTCTGTCTTGTACCCTGTATAGGGATAGGGTGTGAGTGTACACCCGTTGTACTGTACATATATTGTTGTATAACCACAGATGTGGTAGAAACTATGAGTTGTATGTATATGTACAGGTTATGCTTATGTTTCCTCCTGATTATCTCTGTTTTGTTTTCTATGTTTTCTGCCTATGTTCTTGTGTGTTCAGATAACTGGATCAACAAGAGCTTGTCTACGATGCTTTGTGATGTGTTTTTATATTCCACGCATAATGTAATCAAGAAAAATCGATTCTATTACTTCCGCACTGCGTTTAGTTAACGCTGATAGTGTGCTTATGATATTATTAATGATAACAGGTCCGGGGTGTTACAATAATCAATTACAATGTCTCCCTTTATTAACCCTAGATAAAGAACAGAAATCTAAAACCCTATTAGATTCTAAGTGACAAGAACCTGAGAACACTACTCAGTTCTTTCACCTAGAGAACCCCTTCTCTAGTTTCAAGCAAGAACCCAATTATAATAGCCAAATTACAAAGAAAATCCAAAACAAAAATTACAACCAGATTAAGGAGAGAAACAACCTGATAATCCAAAGTATGCAATGTAAGATGAAGTTACTAGATCAGGTTGAATGATTACAAATCAATTTGCACAACTTTCCTTAATCTTGAAATGGTTTCAAGCTCCAAAGAATGAGTCAAACACTCATGATCAAAGCACAATGGAGCAAGGAATGATTAAACCCTTGGAAAACACTTTAGAATGCTCACAAGACTGTTTAAGCTCAGAAAATACGTATGGGTAATGTTCCACAAAGTTAAAAAAGCAGCTGAGCACCAGTCCTATTTATAACAGATTTTTGTAACTGCCTGTAATCGATTAAATGCGCCTAATAATCGATTAAAACGCTTATGTAATCAATTAAATAAACCTTGTAATCGATTAAAGGGTTCAACATAGTTTCTGGGCATGAGCAACGAGCAAAATAATTGATTATTCCGTCCTGTAATTGATTAAGACAGGAGACTCAGAATAACAAAATACATTGTGTAATCGATTACAAGAATGAAGTAATCGATTAAAGCAGATGTCTTAAAAAACTGAATGAACTATGTAATCGATTATGATATGTGGTAATCGATTAAGTCAGGAAGACTTGTAAGTATTAACATACAGTGTAATCGATTACGAAATATGGTAATCGATTAAAGCAGGGAGACGGTTTTCTAATTAAGCCTATGTAATCGATTACAATACCTTGGTAATCAATTATCCCAGCACTACTTAAAATCATATATAGCTATGTAATCGATTACTACCCATTAATAATCGATTAAAAAGTTCAACAAGGTAGTTTATATGAAAACAAAGGTCAAATAATCGATTATCCCGATAAGTAATCGATTACATTGTTCTTGAAAGCTTTTCCAAAATAGACTAAGAACAATAATCGATTAAATGAAGCATGTAATCGATTAAACCAGTAGGAAATGTATTTTTTCAAAAACCTTTGAATCAAATCAAAAACTTAATCAAATAATTAAAGCCTTGTGATTTTTATGAACCCAATTAATTTAATTATGAATTAATATGAATGCAATGCATTTGGATCACAAAAATTGCTTTTCTCTTACACATTTCACACTAATTAATCTTAAAGGCATTTTGAAAGCTCAAAACCTATGCTTGAATCACAATTCCTTTGCATTCTTTAAGTAGGTCCCCCTGAATCCAACATCGACATGTTGTGGTATGAAATTGTCTTTAAAGTTTGTTTTGAACTGCATTTATTTAAAGTTCTAAACCAAATGTTATACTAATTAATGGTTTTGTTATTGTCTCAGGGTACATGCCAAAGGCTAGCAAAAGGATTACAAGAAATGCTAGACATGTGTATGATCACTGTTGGAACCGATGCCTACGTCCCAGTTGAACGCCTACTGCATATAGCACGTTCCGTTAGAGAAGAAGGATGTGTTTATGTGCGACCCAGACGGGCAAGACAGAGGCAGCAGAGACATGATGGTGGACAAGGCGACATGTGATTTTACTTAGCATATTATGACTTTATAACTTTTATGGCTTTTTATTATTTTTTCCTTAATACATTTTTATGGACACTACATTAGTGGATTAATTATTGAACAAATGTCTTATGTTTTTCCAATATGATTGCGTAGCAAAAAACAACCATTACATAGGGTTTCACTCCTGTCATAGTTTGGAACACACTCAACCTAACAAAAGGTTACAAACTTTGTTGCCACAACATAACAAATGGGAATACAAAATGGCAAATAATAAAAAAATCATGCCAAGCCATCACATAAGTTGACATGGGTTGTACGCATTTTCTTTAAATTAGTATATGGTTGCATTCGCCCATATAAGGAACCATCCATTCTTTTGCAACACTATAACAATTTCTTGACCATAACAAAGCAGGTGGCAGTATAGGACTTCCATCTCTCAATACCACCTGAAAAAATTAGTAAGATATGGAAAGCTTAACATAATATAGGCTAAACAGTAGAATCGTTTAATCATGTACCTGCACAAAATGGTTACCAAACACATGACCAATACATAAAATGCGATGAACACCGACATCTCTAGGAGGTTGGCTTCTCAAAGGAAAAAATGTCATACTTTGTTGAAGAGATAGAGAAACGAGAATGATGTTATATCTTGATGCAATTACGTATCCCAAATCCGTAATATCCATCCACTTATCAATGGTTACCTGAACGTAACAAAAATCTCGAGCAAGTATAAGTAAATTAAATATGAATTCAAAGTATCGAAATAACAAAATAGTTTACCTTTGACAATCCTGAAAACAATAGGAATACCCACAATAACCAAGAAGGGGGTGAATTGGTTAATACTTGGTCTTTTAAAATTTATTTATAAAATTAGAGTTAACGGATCTTAATCACTTTTAACCAAGAATGATTTTACTCAATCAAATTACTATGCTAAAGGTTGATGAAAGACTATCTGGGTAGAGTTTCTAAACTCAGAGGGAAGAAGAACACAACAGTGCTTAAGAAAGAAGATGAGGATGGTGTGATTTCTTCCTTCAACAAAGACTATATTTATAGAAGATTTTGGGCTCCAAAGTTTCAAAATTTGAAATGAGGAACAGTTAATACGAATTAACCTACTAACATTAAAGCATAGAAGATTCAAATTTGAATTAGGTGGCAGTTAGGCAGTTACAATTTCCAAGAAAATCTAGTAGATTCTGCAGTAACTCCATGAATAATCGATTATATTCTAATGTAATCGATTAATTCGTAGGCAAAATCAGTTTCTGTAGAAGCTATAATTGATTAATTCGTCATGTAATCGATTATTTCAGTGAAATCCAGGTGTTGAAGATGAAGTGTAATAGATTATGTCTCTTATGTAATCGATTATTATAGAGATAATTGAAATATAGAATCAATTTGATGTTGATTCAGATGAAGCCAAGCATCAATGAACAAAGATCAAGCTTCAAGGTTTTGTGCTTTCAACATGCTCAAAGGAGAAGTTCCAAAGAAAGCTTGAAGACCAATTTGATTAATGTAAAAGGGAGTTTATGATCTGATAATCCAATTGAGCATATCATGCATGAATCATTCATCTAGGATTGTTAGGATTAAATGATTAAGTAAAAGCAATTTATTAGAAAGGCACTTAAGAAGCAATTTTTGGAAAAATAAAGTTGCATTATTAATAATCGATTACAAGGCAAGTAGAATCAATTATTTTGTTCTTCGTGCCCTTTAGAAAACAAATCATGATCATTGTAATCGATTACATATCAGATTAATCGATTACTCAGGCTTTTTATGAAAGATGGAACTCTCTGTCTTAATCGATTACAGAATTTGGTAATCGATTACATGTTTACTTAGAAATACTTGACCTGTTGGTATTTAATTGATTACACATCGTGATAATTGATTACAAAGTTCATTCTTGAAAATATGGTCACTCTGTCTTAATCGATTACATAAACAAGTAATCGATTACATGCTATTACATGCATACATGAAGAAATCATGGCTCTCTGTCTTAATCGATTACGTATCGGAATAATCGATTAAATGATTCGTTCTTGAAACTCAGTTCATATTTTAAACATTTTAATCGATTACTATCTTGCTTTAATCGATTACATATACTAAATAATCGATTACTGTAGCGTGTTTAATAGATTATTTTCAGTTAAAAAACTGTTATAAATAGAACCTCTTAGGCTGAGGTTTGTAACTTTTGAGGTTTCGAATTCTGGGCAATCACAAACTTTGTTGAGCTTTCATTAGTGAGTTTTTTGAGTTACTAAACACATAGGCTTCACAAATTCATATGATTGATTGATTCAAGAGTATGAAGCATCATTGATCATCAAAAGCATAAGGAAATGAATGCATTGAGTTAGTAATCTGTCATTCAACCTGGTGAATCATTCATGTGCATGAATTCTTGGATTATCAGGTGATAGCTTTCCTTATTCTTTGAAGGTGTAAAACTGTTCTTTGAATTTCTGTAAAGATTAGTCTATTGTAAATGGGTTTCTTGCAAGGATAGAGATAATGTATCTCTAAGAACAACTGAGTGGTGTTCTCAGTGTGGGTTTTGGTCTCTAAGGGTCTAATAGGGTTTTAGACTTCTGAACTTTATCTAGGGTTGATAAAGAGAGGCTTGTATTTGTTTGTAAGAATATTTTTGCAATAGTGGAATTCTACTCTAGTGTTGAGTGGAAGAACTGGATGTAGCTTCATAGTGTTTGAAGTGAACCAGTATAAAATATGTGTCTAATCTTTCTTCTCACCTATTCATCTTTTAATTGCTTTGTTTGTGAATCAATTTCATTGCACAGAAAGTTATACTCTGTTTTCTATTCTTCTTGAAAAAAGAATTTGATTGAATATTGATTCTTGGTTTTGAAACAATTTTTGAAAGTGATAAAGATCCTGTGGTGAAACTCTGATTTGAAATTTTAAATTACCAAGGTTCAACCAATTCACCCCCCCTCTTGGTTGATTTGAAGTATTCCTTTTGTTTTTCAATTGACATCAAGAGCTGGTTCTTGTAAGATATTCAAGATCACTTTTTCTTTTCAAAAAGAAACATGAATACTTCTCAAATAACCTTTAAGGAGGGTGCGTCTTTAAACAGACCTCCTATGTTTGAAGGGGAACACTTCAGTTTTTGGAAAAATAGAATGAAAATCTTTATTCAATCAAATGACTCAGGAGCATGGAATGCAAAAGGGTCCCTTTATTCCAAAGAAAACTGTTGCAAGTGAGTTGATTCCCAAAGAATGGGATGAGATGACTGAGGCTGAACAAAGAGCTGCCCAATATGATTTTAAAGCTAAAAATATGATCACCTCTGCACTTTCCTCTGATGAATTTTTCAGGACTATGAGATGCACAAGTGCAAAAGAGATGTGGGAGATGCTGGAAATTACTCATGAAGGAACTGAGGAAGTTAGAAGATCAAGGAAGCATGCTTTGATCCATGAGTATGAAATGTTCAAGATGAACTCCAATAAGAGCATCTCTCAACCGCAGACCAGATTTACTCACATTGTAAATCACCTATTGGGTCTTGGAAAAGTCTTTGACACTAAAGAGCTAAACATCAAGATATTGATGTGCTTGACAAGACCTTGGCAACCAAAAGTTACAGCAATCAAGGAGTCTAAAGATCTGTCAAAGATGTCTATGGCTACACTATTTGGTAAGCTTCTTGAATATGAATTAGAAATGTCTCAATTAACATCTTGTGAAGATGCAGAAAAGAAAACAAGAAGCATAGCCTTGAAAGCTGCAACTTTGAAAGCTGAAAAGGAAGAGGAAACAAGTGAAGAGGATGATGAAGATAATGTGAACTTGGTAGTGAAAAAGTTCAGCAAATTTCTGAGGAAAAATAAGAATAAAAGGTTCAGCAAAGGGAACAAAAACAGTAGTAACAACAACAACCTCAACAAGAAGATTGACAACAATTTCACATGCTTTGAGTGTGGCAAACCGGGTCACATCAAATCTGAGTGTTCAATCTACTTGAGGAAGCAATAAGGTGAAAACAAGATGAAAAAGGAAGGAAAAGGAAAGAGGGCATACATAGCTTGGGAGGATAATGAGTCAACAACTTCAGATTCTCTACAGAAAATGAAGAAGCCAACATGTGTCTCACCTCCACCATCAATGATGATGATGATGATTTGCTAAGTGAAGGAGATGAGGTAAATTCTGAACTTGACCAAGCTATTCATGCTTTTCAAGAAATGTATGAGGAAGCCCAAAAACTTGCAAAATCCAATAATAATCTCAAAGGAAATCTTAGATGACATATTGAGAAAATAACTGAATTGCAAAATGAGATTTGCAACTTAAAAGAAGAAAATGAAAAACTTATTTCAAGTTACAAATTAAATGGATGTGTGTGTGCTTCTTCCTCTAGCAATGTTGACAAGTATAAAATGCTTCAAAAGGATTTTGATGAGTATAAACAAAGTCAAGGTGAAAAATATATGTTGCTCTTATCCAACAATAGTTATTTGATTGACCTCTTGAGAAAGTTTTATAAAGGAAAATGCAACTTGGCTGAAATGTTGAGTGTGCAAAAGTATGCTGGAGATACTTCTGGTTTGGGGTATAAACATGGTTCAAGATCATATGGAAAAACAGTTTTTGTACCTTCAAAACAGAAGAATCAAAAATGGCAAAAGAACTCAAGAGTCAACAAATATTTTGATTTTGGGAAAACTTCAAAATCTGTCACTTGCAACTATTGTATGAAGAATGGACACGCATCTTTTAAATGCTATGCTAGGAGATTCTATGTGCCTAATGGTGATTGCATTTGGATTCCCAAAGTAAAAAGAAATGCTAACCCTTATGGACCCAACCTTGAGTGGGTACCTTCCATTAAATTATGATTTGAATTTTGTAGGTGTGTCTAAGAGCTAGGACATCAACTTGGTATCTTGACAGTGGATGCTCTAGATACATGACTGGAGACATGTCCCTTCTATCAAATCTAACTTTAAAAGAAGGAGGATATGTCACTGATCGAGGTCGTACTCGGTCAAATTAATACAATTAAATGCAGTACTAGGAAGTGACTCCTAGGTCGTCTCTTTAGGATCAATTGTCTGTGTTAAGGGATTAAACGTGTACGGGGGGGATTCTAAAAGAATGCAAGAGTATCTAAAATAAAACAGAAATACCAAATAATTGCAGTGATTAAACAAGTCAGACCTTTGAACAGATTGCGCCTCTAATTTCCTCGGTTCACGAAAGATAATTTATCCTAACTTAATCCTTGGTAGTTGATGAGTCACTATTTACCTTTATTTTCTCATCTTTCTATACTCATTTTAATCCCTAAATTGTGTTTAAATGTTTATATTCCACACTGTTTCTCATTTAGGATTTAATTGGACCGATAATTCAGATTTTAATTAATGTGGATTATTTTAAGTTTAATTATTCCAATTTTTATTTTCAGGGCAGATTAATAATTAAATGGGCTTGGATTTAATGCATGGACTTGAAGATTGGGATGTGGCATCAACATTTTATTTTCATTTTATTTTATTTTTCATTTTTGGGCCAAAATTGTTAGGAAAAGCCCATTTTCGTTTAGGTCAGTTTCTATATATTTCGAATACTGTGCCCATGCAGAGACACTAATTTTCGTCTACAACACACACAATACTATTCACGCTCAGTTTTAGGGTTTAGAGTATTTTCGTTTTCTGCTTCTCTGTTTTTAGGTTTTCATTTTCTGCTGGTGACTATGCTTTAGGGTTTTGTTTTGTTCGAATTTGCAATTCCAGTGACTATTTCGTTTCTGTTTCAAGTCTCAATTTCGAATTCATTTTCTGCTTTCAATTTCGTTCTCTGTTTATTTCGTTTCAGTTGTGTTCTATTGTTTCGTTTGCAGTATTTAGATTTTCGTTATGTTACGTTTTGTTTCAATTCGCGTTTCTGTTGTTATTTTCGAATTAATGGAAGGCTAAATCCTAGGGTTGGACCCTAGGACAGATTGCAACCCTTTAATGGAGGTTCTTTGTAATTGCAATTCATTTTCTGCTTGATTCTTCCTTGTTGGGGTTTCTGTTCTGTATTTTTCGAATTAGGGTCATGCTTAATGACTCTGATATTGATTGATTCAGTAATCTCAATTTGCTTAATCCTGAGAACTTGCCCTGACGAGGTTCACGTTTGCTTAATTCGTGTAATGAAGTTTTAGGTTAATCTTCGCTTAGTTGATTAATCTAGACTGATAAGGATTAAGTAGAACAGATTATCTTTCGTGGACCAAGGATATTAGAGGCGCAATCTGTTCTAAGGTGTGACTTGTTTTTAATCACTGCAATTAGTTGTTATTTCTGTTTTAATTTAGATTCTTGCATTCTGCCAAACCCCCCCCTAATACACGTTTTCAATCCCTAACGCAGACAATTGATCCTTGAGAGACGACCTAGGAGTCACTTCCTAGTACTACATTTAAACCGTAATAATTTGATTGAGTACGACCTCGATCAGTAGTCCAGATTAATCTACCAAGCGAAGATTAACCTAAAACTTCCCTACACGAATTAAGCAAACGCGAACCTCGTCAGGCCTAATCTCTCAGGATTAAGCAACCTAAGATTACCGAATCAACCAACTCAGAATCATTAAGCATGACTCTAATTCGAAAAAGATACATAACAGAGACCCAACAAAGAAGAACCAAGCAGAACAGAATTACAAGTACAGAGAACCTCCATTAAAGGTTTGCAATCTGTCCTAGGGTCCAACCCTAAGATTTAGCCTTCCATTAATTCGAAAATTGCAACAGAAACGCGAATTGAATAGCAGCCGAACATTAAACGAAACTAGAAGAGAAAACGAAATTCAAATGCATAAACGAAACTTAACAAAAACGAGAACCAAAATACTGAAAGCAGAAAACGAGATTAGACACTTGAAGCAGAAACGAAATAAGCACTGAAATTGAAACGCAACCGTATTCCGAAACAGAAAATCCAAACAAAACGAAAACCTAAAACCCACAGAAACGAAAACCTAAAACCCTAAAAAAAACTGAGCGTGAATAATTCATCCTTTTTTGCATGGGCACAGTATTCTAAATATACTAGTGTCTGACCTTCAACAAAAGAAAAATGGGCCTTTCCTAACAATTTTGGCCCAAAAATTCACTAAAGCAAAATAAAACGAAAATAAAATGCTGATGTGGAAAATGATGCTGATGCGGCATCCCAATCTTCATGTCCATGAATTAATTCCAAGCCCATTTAATTATTAAACTGCCCTGAAAATAAAAATTGGAATAATTAAACTAAAAAAAATCCAAATTAGTTAAAATCTGAATTATCGGTCCAATTAAATCCTAAATGAGAAACAGTGCGGAATATAAACGATTAAACACAAATCAGGGATTAAAATGAGTACAGAAAGGTGAGAAAATA
>PYAF01001615.1:0-11641 GCA_007407185.1 Glycine tomentella | reverse complement strand
CAAGCCCAATTAGTTTAAACTGCCCTGAAAATAAAAATTGAAATAATTAACTTAAAATAATCTAAATTAATTAAAATCTGAATTATCGGTCCAATTAAGTCCTAATTGAGAAACAGTGCAAAATAAATGATTAAACACAAATTAGGGATTAAAATGAGTACAGAAAGATGAGTAAATAGTGATAAATAGTGACTCATCAATCACCCACTAACTCAGACTTCTTCAGCTTTTCTGGTATGTAATCAAGGCCGGGCTTGGACTTCCAAGCTGAATATAAACCGGTGATAGCATGGCGGATGGTGGTGGCTAGCTCTGGGACGTCGTCGTTATACACCTTCGTCACGGCGTCCGGCTGCATGTGCATGAAGAGTCTGCTGAAGTCGCATGCTGAGTAAGGATCATAGTCGGTATCCAGCAAACTCTCAATGGTCCTCTCACCAAATGGGACGGTGACTCGCCTCACCCAAGAGCACCTAGTGCGGTAGACTGTGTCATGATCCACATTCGCCAAGAATTCTTTCAGGATCATGCTGGAGCTTTGCTCCGGGAAAGTCACAAGTCTCTGCCACTGTCTTTGGACGATGACTTATCTAATGGGGTTGTCCTCAGGGAAGGTTTCCCACATAATCTTCCGCTCCTTAATGATTTTCTTGGGAAGATACCAAGAATCAAACTTTTCTTAGCATTCAGCGGTGCGGAAGCGGAGTTCGTCGAAGTCTGACACTCTGGCCCGCTTCTTGCTACTTTCTCCAGTAGCCTTCTTCTTCCCTTTAGCCACCTGTTTGGCCTTTTCAATCTGTTTGCCCTGAAAATCAGAAAAATTCAAGCATATATATATATATATTAAGCAACATTGGTGATTCCCAGATTTATTTCCTTAATGGGAGTAACTCAACAAGTAAAAGGAAATTATCACAGTGCATAATCACATTTAAGAGAGTAATGGCAGTTCAGTTCCAACACTAATCAAGTAATCCCGGTTCTAGAACCACTGTATCCATGCAAACAGAGTATGTCCCTAATATAATTACAAGCAAAGTATAGATTTTCTATTCCCAGATTCAATCTCTTCATATGCAACAACAATTCAAGATTTAAGCATTTCATATAGTTAAAATTTGAACCCTGTGGGACTAATCATGATAGACACAGATGAGCAATTGGTTTTACAAGTCACTCAAATATAGGCACTAAAACTTAAGTCACTGTGTCTCCTCCAACCACGATTTAAGTTGCTCATTGTTAACCCTTAACAAAATCGCAGTCCCAATGATCAATTTAGCAAATATAGGAACCTCAGTGAATTCAATGCATGTTCAACACTAATACTTTTCAATTCCAGAATGGTATGCTTGCAATGCTTAATTTAATGTTAAACAGTTGTGGACCTTTGGTGCAGACAAATGATAGACCAATAATGACAATGTTCAATTCACATCACATCAAATATACTTGTGTGTCATTCACTTTCAGTTTCATTCCAAGACAACAATTCCCAGATTTAAGATCAAAATACATGTTGATTCTAAGTTCAGAACCTAGGCAGACATGTCTCAGGAATTCAAACAGTGTATTGATAAACAATGGATACATGATTCCCAGATTTAGACCATGATGGTAGTCTACCTGAATGATTTCTTAGTTTAAAACAGATGCAATCAGGACTTCCATACAAAGAGAATAGAGTTGATGCACATCATTACTAATCATCAATTCAACTTACTCATTACACCAGAGACAGTTTGGCATATGATTGTGTACATGCAATTCTTTCTTTAACATTCATCCAGTATTCAGAGAGATAATGAAATTTTAATGTATCAAGTTGACTTCTGTCATTCCACTACCAATTATGTCTCATTCACAGTGATTAACTAACATTATTAGCTCATGCTTATCAATCATTTCAGTATCTATTTCATCAATCTGCACCAAGACTGCATATATCTATTTTCCATTCATATTGCAAAAGCACACATATCATTCAAGTTTCATTTCAAATTTTTATCATGTATGCACACACATCCAAAATGTATATATATATATATAGTTCATATAGGTCATCTCTCAAATTTTAACAAGCCGGAATAAGTATCTAGCACTCACCACTGAGGATTTAGTTTCTAATCCAAAACCTTATGGTAAACTCCATTCATTTTTAACCATTCACAATTGTGTATCAAAACAACTAAGCATTAGGTATACCAGATTTTTAACTATGTTGGATGGTCTTAATGCTTATCATTAAACTCTTGGTTATGGAGTTTATGCTAGACTATTTGATCAGAAAACAATTAAACAATTCATCTCAATGTTCAATGTTGGAAGTCATTTATATATACTACAATAGCCTAGGACATAAAACTTTGATTATGTGATTCTACCAAATTCAAGTAACCAAGATTTCAGGCTTTCATTTCAAAGTCCCCTTCTGGAATGTGGAATCATTCTGAAGTTTAAGTGTCTCTATTACTAGAGACTTAATCCATTCCTAATCATTCCCAGATTTTATGACTTTTCAACAATCACCTAGCATATGATAATCAAAATTGTAAACCAGACTAGGTATTAATTTGTATTCACATCATTCATTCTTCTTGATTCAAACCTTATGCCTATTGAGTTCATTTCGGTGCCAATTTCATTCAAATTCTCACTCAGGCATTTTATCAAACACGTAATGTGCAAGAATTTAAATCAACATTATATGTCTATTGGGAACTATCATCACCCCACATTTTCAAAATCAATCAGAACACAGACAATGAGATAGCAGAATTGAGCAATTATATTCATGAAAGCTTAAAATGTGGCTAAACCTAAGGTTCTCAAAGGTGTTGTCAAAATTGGAATGTGAGAACTCTAGCACTAAGCATTGTGCTTCTAATGTTTCTAAGAATGCCAAATGCAAAGCAATTGAAATTGAAACGTACCTTTTCCCTTGCCATGGTTCAGTTTGGAAATAGTGAATGCAATGAAATGAAGATGATGAGACACGAACAGAAAAATTTGCGAGGTGTGAGATAGGAGACAATGTGGCTTTTAAAGAGTGAGGGAGGTTGAGGGAGTTTATGGAGGTTAAAGGGAATTGAGGAAGTTTGGGAAGGTTAAGGGAGTTAGGGCGAGTTTGGTGAGAGAGACGGAGAGAACTTAGTGAGTGGGAGTGAAATGGGCGAGAGAGGGAAGTTTAAATTAAAAACTGTTTCCGTGAACTCGCGCGGGTAGCACCATAAATGGCGCTGATAGCGCCATGTTCCAGCTCAAGCCTAAATGGTTTTTGATATGTCGCGCTGGTAGCGCGGATCTCACGCTAACCGCGTGGGATCGGGCGTTTCAGCTTCAGTTTCTCTTTGTACCCTCGCGCGACTAGCACGATATTAACGCTATTAGCGTGGAGAGGCAGTATGTTGGCGCTGTTAGCGTGGAATGTGGCGCGGGTCGTGCCACATCCCCTGACAGATTTTCTCATGTCTACTTCCTGCTTCTAAATTTTCTAACAACTAATTTACTAATCTTAAATGAAATAGATAAAACAATCACTAAGTTATACTACTTATTTAAATTTCAACAAAGTTTAAGTACTAAAAATGCAAGTATAAATGCAGAAAATTGAATCTACTGCTACCAACTCAATTAAAACTTAAATTAGGAAATATATACATAACATGGTGCTTGTTTAATGTCTTAAGCTAGACACTTACTGCAGTTTATTCAGCATCAGCTTTGAGTGGTACAAAACTTGAATTTCTGTCCACCTTACCTCCAAAGTAATGTTTCAGCCTATAACCATTTACCTTAAATGCTTTATCATTGTCCAAGGCTAAAACAATTACTTAGAGTAGCACTTGTTGGCCTGGAACAAACTCCTTAGGTCTGATGTGGTTGTCATGCCACTTTTTCGTTTTCTCTTTGTAAATACGGGCATTCTCGTAGGCAGTCAACTTGAACTCATCTAATTCATTCAACTGAAGCAACCGCTTTTCATTAGCTTTGGTTAGTTCAAAATTTAAAAACTTAGTTGCCCACATTGCTTTATGTTCAAGTTCAAGAGGTAAATGACAAGCCTTACCATAGAGGAGTTGGAAGGGAGACATACCAATTGGAGTCTTAAATGCAGTTCTGTATGCCCACAAGGCATCATCCAATTTCTTGGACCAATCCTTCCTTGATGTTCCAACCATTTTCTCTAGAATTCGCTTCAATTCTCTGTTGGAGATCTCCACTTGACCACTGGTTTGAGGATGGTATGGAGTTGCCTCTTTGTGCTTTACTCCATATTTAGCTAACAAGCTCTCAAGTTGCTTGTTGCAGAAATGAGTTCCACCATCACTTATTATTGCTCTAGGTACTGCAAACCTTGTGAATATGTTCTTCCTTAAAAATGAGATGACCACTTTGGCATCATTTGTAGGTAATGTAGCTGCCTCAACCCACTTAGAAACGTAATCCACAGTAACCAAGATATATTGATTAGCAAATGACTTAGGGAAGGGTCCCATGAAGTCAATACCCCATACATCAAATAATTCAACCTCTTGTATGTTGTTCAAGGGCATCTCATCTCGGCGAGACACATTTCCAGTCCGTTGGCAGTTGTCACATTGCATCACAAAGTCTTTTGCATCCTTGAATATTGTTGGCCAATAGTAGCCACATTGTAGGACTTTCTGTGCAGTTTGGTTGGCACCAAAATGACCTCCATAATTAGATGAATGACAGTGCCACAGAATTTCCGGCACATCCTTTTCAGCTATGCATCTGCGGATAAGATGGTCAGCACATTGAAAATATAAGAAGGGATTATCCCAAAGATACCTTTTAGCATCATGCAGAAAATTCTTTCTCTGCTGCCATGTGAATATTTCAGGCAAAATTCCAGCAGCCTTGAAGTTAGCTGATGTGTTGCAAACACATCTTATTTTTAGGATAGTTTTAGATTATATTTTGATTAAATAATTAGGATTTAGATTAGTTTTAGTTAGTTTATTAATATTATTTTATTTTATCTTATTTCAATATCAATTGTGCAATTTCAGGTCAAAAGAGGAGAATAAAGGCCAAGAAAGAAGAAAAGCAAATCTGAAGATCCACGCCAGTCGCGCCGTGTCCACGCTACCAGCGCCAGGAGCCAGAATCTGTCGCGCTACCAGCGCGGTATCCACGCTATCAGCGCCAAGAGGTCTGGAAGCAATTTATACTCTGTTATCCCGCGCGACTAGCACGAGTTCCATGCGACCAGCGCCATATGTCCGAGTCAATGGCGCGAGTAGTGCCACAGTCCGCGCCGTCAGCGCCACAGGATCGTTGTTTCCTTAATTAAATTATATATTTCGGATTTGGTTTTGTTTTTGGGTTTTGTTACTTTAATTAAACTTATCTATAAATATGAAGCCTCTGAACAGACCTAAGGATACACCTTCACCCACCACTAAATATCTTTACACTCTCTTTCCCATTCTAAACCTTTGGAGGTCAAGGATCAAGGCTAGGTCACTGCAGAATAATGTTTATTTGACAGCCTTTGTTTCTTGAAGCCTGTGACAGGCTGAACTTGTATTGTGGGAAGGCTATGAACTGATGTAACTCCTCTGTAACTTGATTTGGTATTGATTTTAATGCTGTTTTGATTATTTTATTCTATTCTGTGCTTATTAATGTTATTCTTATTTGGAACTGGCCATTCTATTTAAGTATTGAGGATTAGGATTCGCAATGGGAACGTTGGAGTTCTAATTTCTGACATGTTTAGAATAATAGTTGTTCTTCACCTAGGAATAGGGATGCGTGGCTACGGATTTTATAATATGATCTTTTGCATGCTTAACTTGATAGAATTCGCCAAGGAATTGGGTTTTTGAATTAGGTTAAAGGGTTAATTCACTAAGGAATTAGGGATTAACTAGCTTAGGAAAGACTTATTCTCCGAGTAATCTTAACAAGATCACATGAGATATATTCTTTGAATACTTAGTTTGATAGAATCACTAAGGGTTTAGGTTTCTCGATCGAATTAAAGGGTTAAATTGCTGGTTATGCTCTAGGATTTACGAATTTAGGAAAGATTTATCATATGTGTGACCTAAGATAATAAACCAATCAAGTGAAGGAGGTAGGAACAAAGAGGATTGCGCCTGACCACAATGGTTTCTTCCATTGGTAACTTCTTTACTTTATTTTAATTTCTATTTTTATTCAAACAATCAATTCACAACAATTATCTCTTTATTTTTTGTTTTATTTTCCAATCATTTAGAATTAATTTTATTGTGAAAATTACCCCAATCCCTGTGGAGACGATAACTCACTTACCTACTTTTATTACTTGTTAACGATCGGTGCACTTGCCATTTCAGTTGTGCAACAAGTTTCTGTGCATAACATTAGCCATACTAGCAAACCATGGAGTAGTATGTACAGCTAACACTTGTTCGTCCGGAAAAAGCTCGTTGATCTCCAATTCTGGACCATCTTGTAGTTTATTGTCTTGAATTCGGGACAAATGGTCTGCAACCTTGTTTTCTACTCCAGCTTTATCTTTAATTTCCAGATCAAACTCCTGCAATAATAACATCCATCGCAACAACCAAGGTTTTGCATCTTGTTTATGTAACAGGAATTTGAGGGCTGCATGGTCAGTATAAATGATAACCTTAGAACCTATTAAATATGACCTAAACTTGTCTAAGGCATATACAACTGCTAGCATTTCCTTCTCAGTAGTGGCATAGTTTATTTGTGCTTCATTTAGAATTTTACTAGCATAATAGATTACATGCAACCTCTTGCCTTTTCTTTGTCCTAACACTGCACCTATAGCATAATCACTAGCGTCACACATCAATTCAAAAGGCAAACTCCAATCCGGAGCAGTTATAACTGGTGCAGTGGTGAGTTTGTGCTTTAGAGTATTGAATGCATTAAGACAAGAATCGTCAAATACAAACTCAGTATCCTTTTCCAACAGCTGGCTTAATGGCTTTGCGATCTTGGAGAAATCCTTAATGAATCGCCGATAGAAACCTGCATGGCCAAGAAAACTGCGCACACCACTTCCATTAATAGGTGGAGGTAGTTTTTCAATTAATAAGAGTTTAGCCCTATCTACTTCCATACCCATTTCAGATATTTTGTGACCCAATACAATGCCTTCCTTTACCATGAAATGGCATTTTTCCCAATTTAAGACTAAATTAGTTTCTTGACATCTTTTAAGTACTTTAGCTAAATTGGTTAGACATGAATTAAAACAAGGACCAAAAATAGAAAAGTCGTCCATAAATACCTCAAGACCCCTTTCTACCATGTTTGAAAAGATAGAAAGCATGCATATCTGAAAAGTGGCTGGTGCATTACACAACCCAAAAGGCATCCTTCGATAAGCAAACACTCCAAATGGACAAGTAAACGCGGTCTTCTCTTGATCCTCCGGTGCAACTGGGATTTGATTGTACCCAGAATAACCGTCAAGGAAACAATAATAATCATGACTGGCAATTCTCTCAAGCATTTGGTCCATAAACGGAAGTGGGAAATGGTCTTTGCGGGTTGCATCATTAAGTCTTCTATAATCCATGCACATCCTCCAGCCAGTAATCGTCCTTGAAGGAATCAATTCATTCTTTTCGTTTTGTATAACCGTCATTCCTCCTTTCTTAGGAACGACTTGGACTGGACTTACCCATGATGTGTCTGAAATTGGGTATATCATACCTGCGTCTAGAAGCTTGACCACTTCTTTTCTTACTACCTCTTTCATTACTGGATTTAGCCTCCTTTGGGGTTGTCTTACTGGTTTTACATCAGTTTCCATTAAAATTTTATGAGTACAAAAGGAAGGGTTTATACCTTTGAGGTCTGAAATAGACCAACCAATTGCTGACTTGTGTTCCTTAAGTACTTTGATCAATTTTACCTCTTCGTGCCAATCCAGCCCCTTGTTGATTATTACCGGATAAGTTTCATTGTCTCCAAGGAAGACATATTTCAAGTGTTCCGGCAACTCTTTCAGCTCAACCTTGGGTGCACCGGATGGAAGGTCATCTTCTTTCAGTTCCAGCTCTTCAATCATAGGCTCTGCTGATTTTTTCTGCAGCTTTCTCTTCTTCTATAGCACAATCCTTCTCAGCTGCAATTTTCTCCACTGCAGAATTTTCTGCTGGGATGTTTTCTTCAACTTCCTCTGCTGCATATTGTTCTGCATAATTAGTTATAGCAGCAAATTCCTCTAATTTTTCACTTTCTATAGCTTCTAAATCTGCTGTGATTCCTGCACAAATGGCGTTATCCAACACATCTAATCGAAAACAATCATGTTCATCAGTTGGATGTTTCATGGCATCAAAAACATTAAACACAACAGATTCATTATTTAATCTCAATTCAAGTTTTCCTTGCTCAACGTCAATTAAGGCCCTAGTAGTTGCTAGGAAAGACCTTCCTAAAAGTAGGGTAATTTCACTTTCCCCTTCCATGTCTAGCACAATGAAGTCAGCAGGAAATATAAACTTATCTACCTTAACCAAAACGTCCTCAATCACCCCGGAGGGTATTCTTATGGACCTATCCGCTAGTTGCAATGACACTCTAGTAGGCTTAAGTTCAGAAATGCCTAGAGATTTACACATAGATAAAGGCATGAGATTTATACTAGCCCCTAAATCACATAAAGCTCTCCCTACATTAATGTTACCTATGGCTATAGGGATATTAAAACTTCCAGGATCCTTCAATTTAGGTGGAAGATTCCTTTGTATAATTGCACTACACTCCTCGGTGAGTGCTATAGTCTCACAATCTTTCAGCTTATGTTTCTTAGATAGGATTTCTTTCATGAACTTTGCATAATTGGGCATATTAGCTAATGCCTCAGCAAATGGTATATTAATATGCAATTTCTTAAACATATCTAAGAACCTAGCAAACTGCTGCTTTTGTAGTTGTTGCTTTGTTAGCACTGGATATGGAGGCTTTTCAAAGCGAGAAAAGTCCCACTTCTTTGGTTGAGGTGCAGAATTTGGTTCTTCAGTATTTTCTACAGCTTCTTCCTTTTCCTTTTCCACTGCTGCAGAATTTTTCTCAGCTTCCATCTTCTTGTTTGCTTCATGCCCTTCCGGTGTAGTTAATACTTTTCCGCTTCTGGTTGTAATAGCCTTGGCATGTTCTCTTGGGTTCACAATTGTATCACTTGGAAATTGACCTTGCGGTCTCTCAGCCATTTGCTTTGCAAGCTGCCCAATTTGATTCTCCAAGTTTCTAATGGAAGCATCTTGATTAGTCCTATGAGCTCTTGTTTCCGCAATGAATTCCGCTGTGGTTTTTGACAATTGCTTCACCACTTTTTCCAGCTCAGAGGGTTCTTTGTTTGGGATAGGAGGGGGTTGCAAGTAATTGTTGGATTTGTAATCCAAACCACCTCCTTGAAATCTTCGTTGATAGTTATTTCCAGCTGCATAATTGTTGTTCCTTTGATATGGCTACTGCTGGTATGGCTGTTGCTGCTGTCTTTGATCGTTCCATACACCGTTTACCTGCACAGGGTCAGCACCAACAAGAATAGGACAAGTATTAGACTCGTGCTCACCTTGGCAATACTCACAAACTATGTATGGCTGGCTTGTTCCCACTTGTGCTGCAGAAACTTGCAATCTGTCTATCTTCTCATTCAATCTGGCCAATTGTTGTGCCAACATCTTTTGTTCTGCAAGCATTGCATCATTAGTGGTTAATTGAATAGGCTCCCTCTTTGGCTGAAGTATATGACTTTCATTCTCATTCCTTGCCAGAGAGTTGATCAGCTCATATGTTTGTGCGGCGGTCTTGGACCTTATAGTTCCACCAGCTGCAACATTTACTATCATTCGTGTCTCAGGAGTCATGCCATTGAAAAATATTCTTACCTGCTTACCTACAGGCATATCGTACTGTGGACATCTCCTGATTAATTCTTGATCGGTTCCAAGCAGCGCAAAGAGATTCTCTTCCATTTTGTGTAAAATTGGTGATTTCATTCACCAAACGATTATACTTATCCATGGAAAAGTACTCTGCGAAAAACCTTGAGACTAAGTCCTCCCAAGTTGCAATGCTATTGGATGTCTGACGGTTTAGCCACCTCAAAGCATGTCCTTTTACAGCAAACGGAAATAGACTCAACCTCACAGCGTCATCGGAAACTCCTTGATGTCTGATGGTATCACAGATTCAAAGAAATCTGTCTATGAAGTCATAAGGATCTTCCGAATCATCTCCTCCAAATTGGTTGCGCTCCACCAAAGCTATCAATGAAGGATTAATGTCAAAATGATTAGCTTGGATTGGTGGCCTCATAATACTGGAGTTGGGTCTTGTGAACATAGGAGCCAGAATATCCTCCATAAGTTCATCTTCAGGCCTCCGCTGATTGTTTCTAGCTTCAGCCATTTCTTCTTCAGACTCTAATTCAGGGATTGAATCAAAGTCAAAGTTTTCTGCTTCTCTTCTCTTTCATCTAGCTAATCTCCTTCGAAGGGTTCTCTCAATTTCAGGATCGAATTGTAATTCCTCAGAGTTAGCTGAACCTTGCATAAAACCTTAGAGAAGCGATTAATAACAAAAAGTTTCAATCACAAAATTAAAATTACTGTAAAATCCGTTAACCAATCCCCGGCAATGGAGCCAAAAACTTGTTGCGAGATTACGGCAAGTGCACCGATCGTTTACAAGTAATAAAGTAGGTAAGTGAGTTATCGTCTCCACAGGGATTGGGGTGATTTTGCAGTAAAACTACACGATTGTGATTGAAAACAAAAAACAGAAAATTACGCAGAGAATTGTTGAGTGATTGTGTTAGTTGAAAGAGAAAATTAAAACAAAGCAGTAAATTTAAACTAGGAAGTTACCAATGAGTAATAATTGTGGTCAGGCACAATCCCTTATGAGCATTACCTCTTTCACTTGACTGATTATGTTAACTTAAAGTTCACATATAAAATATCTCTCCTATATTCGTAAATCCTAGATAACTAGCGATTTCACCCTTTAATTCGATCGAGAACCCTAACCTTTAGCGATTCCGTCAAACTAAGCATTTAGAGAATAAATCATATGGGTTCGTGTTATGATTACTCGGAGAATAAGTCTTTCCTATATTAGTTAACCCCTGATTTCTTAGTGAATCAACCCTTTAAACTGAATTCATAACCTAATGTCTTAGTGAAATTAATCAGTTTAAGCAATTAAAGAACATATTATAAACTCCGCACTCATGCATCCCTATGTCTAGGTGAAGAACAAGTGTTATTCTTAACAAGTCAGATATTACAACCCCAATGTGTCCATTGTGAATTATAACTCGCAGTACTCATCTAGAGTGATCAATTCTAAACAAGATAAAGTGTAAAAACAGAAAAGAATTAAAGTAAACAGAACATATGCATTCAATACCATTCAAATTACAGAGGATAACTGATCGCGGTCGTACGCAACCAAATTAATTTGATTTTAAAATGTAGTACTAGGAAAGTGACTCCTAGGTCGTCTCTCAAGGATCAATTGTCAATGTTTAAGGGATTGAAAACGTGTTGGGGGGTATTTGGCAGAATGCGAGAATTCTAAATTAAACAGAATGTGAAAACTAAATTAAACAGAATTAACAATTAACTGC
>PYAF01001613.1:2217-13395 GCA_007407185.1 Glycine tomentella | reverse complement strand
TATATTTTAAAACAGGAAACTGGATCGATTCCACGCTACCCGCGCGACATCTCACGCTAGTAGCGTGGAATGTATGAAAGAATGACGCTGGTCGCGCGAATATGGCGCTACCCGCGCGGCTTGGCAGAGGAGAAAACCCTTAATCCTTGAGGTTCTGGCGCTAACGGTGTGGGATATGGCGCTAGTCGCGCCATCCATTTTGTCCTTCCACGCTACCCGCGCAGGATCTCACGCTACCCACGCGGGACTCCAGTCTTGAGTTTTCTTCCTTCTTTTGCTTGTGTTTTCCTCTGTATTGGCCTGAAATTGCAAGATTGGTATTGAATTAGCTTAAAATGCTAACTTTAACTAATTATATTCTATTTTCCTACATATTTAATCAAATTCTAAACTAAAACTAGACTAAAAACAAGATGTGTTTGCAACACATCAGATTAAAGCTTTCCAGGTGTTTCTCTCAAGATTAAAGGTCATTGGGAGGTGTTTGGGTCAAGAAATAAGGTCCTAGGAAGCTTGGGCAAGTCTCCAATGGAGGTTTGGGGAGTGGGGAAGAAGAAAAAAGGAGAAATGCTGAGATTTTCGTGTTTTTGGCCTTTTATAGGCCTCTAACGTGCCTTCCACACTACCAGTGTGGCCTCCCACGCTACCAGAAAATTCCAGAGCAAAAAAAAAAAGCTTTCTAGAACACTTCCCACGCTACTGGCGTGGCTCAGCAAACCAAAAATTTTATGTTTTAGGACCCATGGTTATTATAACAAGAATAAAAATTATTGCAAAAATTTGTTTACCAATCCCCGACAACGGCGCCAAAAACTTGTTGCGAAATAAGCACACGGCAAGTGCACCGCTCATTTCAATTAATAAAAGTAGGTAAGTAGAGTATCGTCTCCACAGGGATTGGGGTGAAAGTCACAGTAATATTAATTCTAAGTAATTGGAAGTAACAAGAAAATAAAATGTTTTGGAGAATTTGATTGTAGTGTTGAGTGTTTGAAAGTAAGAACAGAATATAAAAGGAAATAATGCAGTAAATAAATCGAAGTGTTACCAATGGAATGAATGATTGTGGTTAGACACAATCCCCTTTGATCCCTACCTCTTTCACTTAACTGGTCACAAAGTTTGCTTACTCAAATGATATATTTTTCCTATTTTAGTAAATCCTAATTCCTTAGCAATTTAAGCCTTTAACAAGAATCCTAATTCCTTAGTGATTCCTATCAAGCATATAAAAGACTATATCATATGGTTTGCTTATTTCTGATTATTCAGAGGATAAATCTTTCCTACTTTAGCTAATCCCTTAGTGAATTAACCCTTTAACCTGAATCAAAAACCTAATTCCTTGGTGAAGTCTATCAAGTTAAGCATTTAAAAGACCATATTATAAGTTCTGCAGTCACGCATCCCTATCCCTAGGTAATGAATAACTGTTACTTTACTAAGGTCAGAAATTAGAATCCCAACGTCCCCATTGCGAATCCTAACCCTCAATACCTAAATAGAATGGCCAATTCTAATTAAGAATAAAACAATGAAGAATAGAGTAAAATAAAACAATCAAGAAATTCTCATTCAATACCAGTTAAGTTACAGAGGAGTTCACATCAGTTCATGGCCTTCCCACAATACAAAGTTTAGCCCGACATAGGCCTCAAGAACACCAAAGTTGTTGAATAATACATGATTCTGCTGTGGAAACCCTAGCTTTGATCCTTGATTCCAGAGGTTTAGAGTGATATTCAGTGATTCCTAAGCTACTCCAAGGTATTCCAATGTATCTTATTCAGTCCCAGAGGCTTTGTATTTATAGAATGATTTAATTAAAGTAACAAAGCCTAAAACAGTGCCAAATTTCAAAATAGATAATTTAATTCAGGAAACAGAATCCTCGTGGCGCGACTCGCGCGGTCCTTTCGAATGCATCGCGCTGATTGCGTGGAACTCCATGCTGATAGCGTGGAGTCTTCGAGCTGAAGGGCTGATGCTGGGCTTCTGGCGCTGATGGTACGGATATGGCACGATCCTCGTGGGAGCTTCGAACAGATGGCGCTGATCTCGTGGACATCCACGCTGATAGCGCAACTTACTCGAGTTGAATGGCTTGAGCTCAGGTCCTTGGCGCGACTAGCGTGAATATGGTGCGGATCGCGTGGCGTATTCAAAATTGGGCTCTTCATTTTAACCTCTGGCGCGAGACCTTCAATCTTGTTTTCTTCTTTCTTTTACTTAAACTTCCTCCTTTTGACCTGAAATTGCACATTTGATAATGAAATGAGATTAAATCAAAATTAATAATAAACTAACCTATTCTAATCTATTTTCTTAATTATTTAACTAAATTATGACCTAGAACTAACCTAAAACTAAGATGTGTTTGCAACACATCAACTACTTAAGAAAATAATCGATTACCATGTGTTTTACAGAAGCCAAACTGCTCTGGAATAATCGATTACATTACGAAATAATCGATTATTCATGCTGTTGAACGTAATCTGAAGGGTTTTTATGGAGATTTTAACTTCCCGATCAGTTTTATTATGCAACCAATGTCATTAAACTGTCACCAACAGCTATATTTTTGAAATTATGGACGTTAAGTGACTAATTTGTGCCTATAAATACCACATTACAAGCCCTTGAAATTCTGCACTTTGTCTACTTCCCTCTTCTGCATTTTTCTGTCATTTCTTAGCTCTGTTTGTGTCTTAAGTCTGAGTCTCAATCCTCTTACAGTAATCATGTCCAACCCTACACCCAAAAGAGTGAGAACTTCTAAAAGAAAAGCTGGGGAATCCTCTTCTAATCCCCTGCCCCTCAACCAGCAAATAGGTTAGATTTATGGTTCTCTAGTGAGACCGATAAGATGAGTTATTTGCAGTTCAATGCCACAAAACTAGTGGCCTCTCCCAAATACATTGAACTTGATTGGTTCATGAGGAAGGGATTCCAATTTACAGCCTTGTTAGAATCCCAAAGTCTTAGGAGATTCTTAGAAATGAAGGGTACTTTCTACCCTGATTTAGTGAAGGTCTTTTACACCTTCTTGAAGGGTTCAATGCAGGGTGACATGAGGTCCAAAGTTAAGGGAGTAACCATGTATATTACCCCTAAAATCTGGGAAGCAGTGGCTGGGGTAACTTGTAAGGGAGCCCGCACGTTTGATGAAGAACCAGAGGGCTATAGCAAAATGGATACCTACAGAGGTATGCTTCATGATCCTCACATGAGGCTGAGGACCAGGCTTGGTACAGGTCCTATGACTGCTGAGGATAGGATGCTACATTATTTGATCACATACATCATCACACCAAGAGCAACCAATCATGCCCAGACAACTGATGAGGATCTTCAGTTGGTGTATGGCTTGAAGCATCATATACCCATGAACTGTGTAACACCCCAAAATTTCAGAACTACAGTCAAATATTAAAGGAAGTATTAGGCAAATTGGTAGTCTATATTTGAGTTATTTGGGTGAAAATTTTAAGGGAAAAGACCATATTACCCTTTCCTTAAACTAGAAATGACAAAAATGTCCTTGAGGTCCATTAGACGAAAATGCCTCTGGACATTTTGAAAATTACCAAAATACCCTTTAGCCTAGAAATGGTCAGATATTTTGGGAATTCTGAAGGAGCCTGAGGAAAAGCCAGTATACTCCTATATAACAAATTATCAACATGGTTAGTGGCAGAAAACCATAAACTGTAATTTCTAAGAATTTTGGAAAATATTTTGAAAAGAGCCCGATACAGACTACCTCAGGTATCAGAAAACCACAGGAAAAGGATAGACACAATCTATAGCATTTTCTCTTAATTATAAGAGGAATAGGGTGACTTAATAAGCCAGTTTAGTAATTTTAATAATTCAAGGAAAAGACGGACCAATTAGAATTAAGATAAAAGTAATCTTGTAGGAAAAGCTTAACTAACACTCTGAATAATTTTAGTGGGATGGAGGATGGCTTAGAAATATATTATTCTTAGGTTGGAAATACAAATTAGACTTTACAAAATATTAGAAATAATTTTATTCAATTTCAAGATAATATAATAAGCAAGAAATGAAGCAAAAACACAAATCTTTAAATTTTGGCTATTACATGTGAAAGGAAGAAAATTGGTGAAACTTTCCTAGAAGCCTAGCATCCTACATGCAAATGAAGAATTAAGAAGAAGAATGTAGAACTTGGACACTTGGTTGGAAGAAAAACAAGGACTTTTACCGTTGGTCCGCATGGAAAGCTAGGTAATGATAACAAAGAAGATATTTGTAAAAACAAAACCAATAAGTTTATAAAAAAAAAATAAGTGGGGACCGAATTTAAGGGTTGTCCAAGGGGGAAAGCTATGTGCAATTGGAGCAAAGGGAGAATAGTGTAGAAATTTCAAGACATGGCCACTTGTAAGGGGGAGAATGGCTAGCCAATGAAAAATTAAGCACATGGAAAGCTAGTCAGGATATTTTGTAATAAAAATCAAGACCAACAAGCCTATAAAAAAGAGGTGGGACCGAAACATGGGCTGGTTAGAGGAAGGCATCCATACTCCATATCACTTATTTTCCAAACTCATCTTATTCCTTTCAAAAAGACCTAAAGAAAAGCCAAGGCCCATTATCCTAAAATCCCATGTGAAGAAGCACTAGGAGGAAGGTTGTCCAAAAGCTTAAGGAAAGCAAGGTATGGGGAAGTTTATGATAAGCCAAGTTTGAATATTTACTTGATTTCATGAAGAATTAAGCTTTGGAGACTAGGTGCTTGATGAATTTCCTCAAAGAACAAAAGATTGCTATATGAATATTTGATTAAGTAACTTGATTTTAGTATTGAATAGATAACTTGAATCTAACCTAATTAATGAAAGTTAAAATGACTTACAACTATATGTTTTATGATTATTTTCAAGAAAATAATTGTTTAGAAGTATAATGTCTAATAGAATATTTTGCTACAAGTATATGTTTGATTAAAAGTATTCTATGATTTCTTGAGCTTATATATTTAATTGATGCTAAAATTATGTTGAAACTATGTTTATTATGCTGGACAATATAAAGATTAATATTAAATAAAGCTTTCTTTAAAGTATTTTATGAAATAAAATTGCCTACCAAATGTTTGATAAAATGCTTCAAAGAGACAAAAATGGTTTAAAGTGTTGTTTTGATTAAATAAATAGTTGGAATATTTGGGTTGTGAGTATGTTATAAAGCTTTATGAGAAAGATTGTGTAAGGGTTGTTTGTTTGAATAAATGTTTGAGTTTTGATATATTATGATTTGTCTTGAGAAATTTATGAAGTTGAATTATGGTTGAATGCTTGAGTACTTTTATAAGGTGATATGTGATTGTTGAAAGA
Organism: Glycine tomentella; assembly: GCA_007407185.1. Taxonomy (NCBI): domain Eukaryota; kingdom Viridiplantae; phylum Streptophyta; class Magnoliopsida; order Fabales; family Fabaceae; genus Glycine; species Glycine tomentella. Next base: position 8,026 of record PYAF01001613.1, on the reverse strand, counting down.
AATTTTTCTATAAAAATTTGATAAAGTTCACGTGTTGCTTGGTGTCTTATGAATCTACATGAATTTTAAGTGGTTTTATGATTTTGATGATGAAAAATGAGTTGAGATGTGTACTATGTTGATGATAAAAAGCGATGAGAAACGATGTGATGAGATGAAATGAGTTATTGTAAATGAAACCATCTCATGGGTATCATAAAAGTTGTATGTCAGTTGGTTATCATAATGAAACTCGTGCGTTCAGATGAGCTGTTCCTGGGCTAAGTGGTGCTCTTGCAGTACGAAATCACTAAGCATGAAAGTGTTCGTGTAAGTGAGAACCTAGAAAACACTGGGGTACCCTGACTGATCGGATAAGTTTTGGGGGCCACTGACATGGGACTTGATATTACATGTTGATGAGTTTCATAAAGTTGTCATGTGCATATGCCCGGCGGGGGTTAATCCGTGATGTTGACCTCAAAAGAAGGTTTGTCAGATAGCTAAACTGAGTCCATGCGTTCAGAGGAGTCTGAGCTAGGGGGTAGTTGAGACAGTGAGGACCTCACCACCATGATGATCACTTAGGTGGAGGTGACATTCCTATGCGCCACTAGGCTACCTGACTTAATGGATAAGTTCGTTCCACTAAGGTGAGGGTGGGGCTATCCTGACTATGGCCATGTGATGAGAATTTGAGAGATTCATGCATCATATAAAGAAGATGAGCATGCATTACTTGATAAGTATGTTGTATATCTGTGTGTTGTATAGATGGTATGATTTGAACCGTGTGCTGTGTAGATGGTGTGATTTGAATAAGGTGTGGATCATGCATGTCTCTTATTTTATAAATGATATTATGACTATGTGTGTATATATTCTTTAAATATGTTTTATTCAAACTGTGGTTGTCATAAACTAACCCTATTTTTGTGTCTGCGGTTGACACCTGTGATGACCCCAATTTATTTGGGTGAGCAGGGAAACAGAGAAGCATAAACTGTGGATGATATTGAAGAAGGTGTGATGAGGAAGCTTGATGGATTGTATTTTGTGTTTTGTGTTTATTTTGTGGATGTGTAATTTGTATTAAACTTTAGACCGTCTGTATATTATTTTGGACGTATATTTGGGACTGTATTATTATCCTTTTGGACTTCAAAACGAACATTTGGCGATAAGGAACTTGTTCACAATATTGACGGTCAATACTTTAAGTAATAGGAAAAGAATTTTCTGCGAAAATTTATAACTAATATAATTTTAAGTAAGTTGGAACGAGATTTTTACTATAAATAAATAAAATACAAGATAGTAAAAAAAGGCGTTACAAACTGGGCTCTTATCTTAGAAGAAATTATGCTTAAATCGAAGAGGTTAGTTAATTATGCTTTCCTATATCCAGTCTTTGTCTCTAGGCTGATTGATCATTTCAACATTGATGTTGAAAATGAAGTAGTAGACAACACAAACTCCTACAATAGCCAAATCAAGGAAAAGCACTTAACCAAAATGGGTATGAGGAAGACACCCAATGGCTGGGTGATGGCAACCCAAATTGAAGCTGCTGAAGAAGGAGAAATGGTTGCTGATTCAGATGAAGAGCAACAGCAACCACAGCACCAACAGCCTGCACAGCCAGCCTTCACACACTTTGAATCATTGATGATTCAAAAGAGGGACTCCATGCTGAAGCTTCAAGAAGACTTCAAGGCTGAAACCCATGAAGCCTTAGAAGAAATTAGAGAAAGGCTTGATTCAATTGAGGCTAACATGGATGATAGAGCCTCTGCTGAGTTCTAGGATTGATTAGATTTAGCCTATGTTTGCTTATTTTAGATTTTATTAATGTAATGCTGCAATATGTTATGTTTCTTTAACTATGCTTTTCTATTCCTTATGTATTGCCCTCTATGTTAACAATTTCAATGAATTATGCAATTCCAGTTCAATATCCGCTGTGCTTACATTGTTTTTGACTTTTAACAAGCCAAATAGGGGGAGTGAATTGAAAAGTACTCTGTTTGCCCCTATTTTTTGTTCAATTTTTTTGCCTAAAATTTGATTGGAATGTATGCTGGAATTTAGGGGGAGTTAAGGTGTAAAAAGGAACTTAATGGAATGGTATAAAGCTTAATTGAAGTTTCATGAATCACATATGTTGTAACACTTGTTTCTTGGCAAAAGGCATTTGAAATTTTTCAGGATTCTTAAAGCTTGAAGTTCATAAATGAAAACCTCAATTAATCTCCATGTAACTGTGCTTAATCAAATTGAAGATTTGGCATGTTTAAAGCCAAAAAGGGGGAGATTGTAGATTCAAAGAGGAGCTAATGCATAAATGGACAAGGTTCAAGCTTGGTGGTTTTGTGCTTTCAACATGCCTCATTGCAAGTGTATCAAAGAAGCTTTGGATGATCAATTTGATTTATGTAAAAGGGAAGTTGAGTAATCAGATAATCCATTGAACATTGCATGCATAATCATTCATCTAGGATTGTTAGATTGATGGTCTAAGTAAGAGCAATTAACTAGTAAGGCATTTAAAAAGCTAAGTTTTTGGAAAAATTAAGTCTTACTGAATTAATCGATTATTTGATTGTTGGCATCGATTATTTTGTTCTTCGTGCCTTCTGGAAAACAAAGCAAGAACATTGTAATCGATTACATATTGAATTAATCGATTATTTCACAGAAGTAATCGATTATTTTATCCTAATCAGAGGTTGAAGACGACCAGTAATCAATTATTGCTTGCAGTATTCGATTATTTGACACATTTTTTGAATTATACACGTAACAGGGCATAAGTAATCAATTATCCCGAGTGGTAATCGATTATTCCAACGAGCCTTATGACTTCTAATGATAACAGTAATCGATTACAAGGCTTTGGTAATCGATTATCCCAGTGAGACATGCTTTCAATCACAGAATTTTAACCAATGTAATCGATTATCCCGATGCATAATCGATTATTCCAGACAAAGGTGATTTTTTATTTTACGAAGAATAATCGATTACCATCTGTGTGTAATCGATTACATGAGCATAACTTTCATACTGAAGGTTATTTTTAATGAATATAATCGATTAATCCGTGCCTTAATCGATTATTCCAGTCAATACAGCAGATGCAGAGCATTTTAGCAGCTTTTTCGAATGTTCTTAACAATACATGATTTTGTGACATATATAGCTCAATTTCACTACACAAAACACATATAGAACAAGCTAGATAATGTTGTTTTCATCTAGAATCCCTAACATGTTCCTAAGTGCATAAAATCTATCCCTTGATAGTGGTTTTGTGAAAATATCAGCAAGTTGGTTATGGGTGTCAATGAATTCTACCTTTATGTTACCTTTTTGAACCTGATCCCTGAGGAAATGATGTCTGATCTCAATATGATTTGTCCTTGAGTGCATGACTGGATTCTTTGATGTTTATAGCACTTGTATTGTCACATAGCAGTGGAATCTCATTCAGTTCTACTCCATAGTCTTGCATTTGTTGTTTAAGCCACAAGCTTTGTGCACAACAACTTCCAGCTGAGATATATTCAGCTTCAGCAGTAGATAATGCAACACATGATTGCTTCTTGCAGTGCCATGAGATTAGTGAGCTTCCTAGTAGATGACAAGTCCCACTTGTACTTTTTTTATCCAATTTGCAACTTGCAAAATCAGAATCAGAATATCCAACTATATTGATAGAAGCACCTTTAGGATATCTGAGATATTTGAGAATCCTCTTGACAGCAGTAAGATGAGACTCTTTAGGATTTGCTTGATATCTTGCACATAAGCAAACACTTAGCATTATATCAGGTCTACTAGCTGTTTGGTAGAGCAAGGATCCAATCATTCCTCTGAACTTAGACTCATCAACTTTCTTCCCAGTTTCATCTTAATCAAGGTATGTTGATGTAGCCATGGGAGTTGCATCCTTGCTTTTCTCCATCTCAAATTTCTTGAGGATTTCAAGACAATATTTGGATTGGTTGAGAAAGGTTCCATTCTTTATTTGCTTTATTTGAAGTCCTAGGAAGAATGTTAGTTCACCCATCATTGACATCTCAAATTCTTTTTGTATTGCTGATGAAAAATCCTTGCACAACAAGTGATTAGTAGAACCAAAAATTATATCATCCACATACACTTGAACCAATAAGAAATCATTTCCAAGCCTCTTGATAAACAAAGTTTTATCAACATTGCCCCTTGTAAAAGATTGTTCAAGCAAGAATTTGCTTAACCTTTCATACCATTGTCTAGTAGCTTGTTTCAAACCATAAAGTGTTTTTTTCAGTTTAAAAACATAGTTTGGATGTTTGAAATCAGTAAAACCAGGAGGTTGTTCAACATATATGTCCTCCTCAATGTACCCATTCAAAAATGCACTTTTAACATCCATTTGAAAAAGTTTGAAATTCATGAGACATGCATATGCAAGTAATAACCTGATTGCTTCCAATCTTGCAACTGAAGCAAAAGTTTCTTCATAGTCTATGCCTTCTTCTTGGTTATAGACTTTAGCCACCAATCTAGCTTTATTTCTGACTATGATTTCACTTTCATCAAGTTTATTTCTAAAAACTCATTTTGTGCCAATGGGTTTAAGAGATGAAGGTCTAGGAACAAGTTCCCAAACTTCATTCCTCTTAAACTGATTGAGCTCATCATGCATGGCATGCATCCAATGTTCATCATTCAAGGCTTGATCAATGTTCTTAGGTTCAATTTGAGAAACAAAAGCCATATCACAACATAGGTTCTTTAGTGAAGATCTAGTAGATACTCCTTTTGAAACTTCACCTATGATGTTGTCAAGTGATAAATCTCTTGTTGTTCTCCAATCTTTAGGCACTTGAACAGGAGTTGTGGATTTTGTTTCAGCACTTGGTTCTTCAATTTTGGTTGAGGATTTGTCTAAATCAATTAATTCTTCCAGCTGACCTGCATCACCATCATACTCTTTTTCCTCCTTAGAGGGATTAGTTTCATCACAAATCACATGTACAAATTCTTCAATGCACATTGTTCTTTTATTGAAAACTCTATATGCCTTGCTATGCAATGAATATCCAAGGAAAATTGCTTTATCTGCCTTAGCATCAAATTTTCCAAGTGATTCTTTCCCATTGTTTAGTACAAAGCACTTGCTGCCAAATACTCTTAAATGAGAAATGTTGGGCTTTCTCCCTTTGTATAGCTCATAAGGGGTTTTCTTTAAAATAGGCCTTATAGGTAATCTATTCAAAGTATAACACACAGTGCTTACAGCATCAGCACAAAAGTATTTAGGTAAATTTGATTCATTAAGAAGTGTTCTAGCTCCTTCCTTGAGAAATCTATTTTTCCTCTCCACAACACCATTTTGTTGGGGTGTTCTTGGAGCTGAAAAATTGTGGTTAATTCCATTTTCCTCACAAAATTTTTCAAAAAGTTCATTTTGGAATTCACCACCATGATCACTTCTTATTGAAACAATTTTACAACCTTTCTCATTTTGAGTAAGCTTGGCCATTTTTCTAAAAGCAAGGAAAGCATCACTCTTGGATTTCAAAAACAGTGTCCAAGTGTATCTAGAGTAGTCATCCACAATCACAAGTCTATAATAATTCCCACCTAAACTCATTGTTCTAGAAGGACCAAACAAATCAATGTGAAGAAGTTCAAGTGGTCTAGAGGTGGAAACAATGTTTTTACTTTGAAAAGAGTTCTTTGTTTGTTTCCCCTTTTGACAAGCATCACAAAGTTTGTCCTTCTCAAACTTGAGTTTGGGTAACCCAATTACTAAATCTTTTCTAATGAGCTTGTTCAT
>PYAF01001612.1:425839-465795 GCA_007407185.1 Glycine tomentella | reverse complement strand
CCCCCCCCCCCCCCCCCCCCCCTCTCTCTCTCTCTCCTCTTGCCCGACCAAATGTAGTTGACACTTCTAAATACTTAAGCATTTTCTCTTTGAAAGTATTTGGAGTTTTGGATTTGAAAAATATTACTCCTTGTTTCATTTTTAATTTTTTTCCTGGTGATTTTCCCCCTTCTTCAGTGAGAAATTGGAGATTAAAATTTTAAACAGTTGGAAAGTGACAAATTATGACTTGGATTATGTGATTATGATGGTACATGTTTAACTTTTATGTTAAATGGGTTGTTTAGGTTTATAGTATTGTGGGGATCAGTGTAATCAGAATCGCTTAATTGTGATGCAATTCTGCATCTTAGCTGTACATATCTCTTCTTGGTTCATTTTGGTGCTGGATTTGTGGTCTGATTTTCCAGAATTGCTAGAATCCCAATTTGGTATCAATACATGTTCATTACCTTTTCTGCTACTACTTCCATGTTGATGTTATGTTTTTTATTTTTTATTTTTTTTTGGTCATTGTTGTTTGTCTTCGTCCTCAGCATTGGAGACAGTGTGAAAAGGTTGAGGCTGAGGAATGAAAGGAGACTCAGAATTTGAGTGAAAAGGCAAGGAATTGATAATGAATTGAGAGGATAGGAACAATGATACTGCTAGTTAACCGAGGTCTTGGTCTGGATAGTTTTTTTGTTTGTATGTGTGTTTGGTGGTTACCCCCACCAACAACATATTTTTCTCTAAACATACTGAATACACAACAAATCTGGTATGTTTAGCATTAGAATATACTTTAATAGACCTTCCAAACACTTAAAGATATATAATTCTATGAATTGAAACGTGATTTGGATAACCATGCTGTGCTGGTAACAAGTGTGGATGGAGGGTATAAAGGTGGGACTAATGAATAATGATAACTTGAGTGTTCATGGAATGACCTTGGTGGCTAAGGTTTTGATGTCGTTTCATTGTGCCAGTTTGTATCATTTTTCAAGCATGGAATCTTGGTTGGACAAATATAAATAAACACGTCCTTTGGTGATATTTGGGAAGCTTAGATGTTCTAAATTTTATTATGGGATATTATTCCCCATAAACTATACTATGCTAGCAAACATTAATTTAAAGTATTGTTTAAAATATAATATTTATATTATTGAAAAATCTCAATGTATATGTACTTATATTTATATTATTCAGATTTAGATGTTTATAATGTTTATGTGGAAAAGTATTTTTTTGAGAGTATACATATTCATTTCATTTTTATTGTAATTTCATTTGTAATCTTGTTTAGTTTCTCTGTAACAGTTAGCCTTTCATTTATGATTTAGTTTCTTGCTGACTCAGCAATCGGTCACTTAGCCTAGGTATATAATTCTCTCTGTATTTTTCAATCTAATAATCAGATTACATTTTTCTATTAGTTTTATGCTATTTTTAATAATTGTTATGGTTCATGATTTTTTTTATTCAAATTCTGTAAACAAGCCTTTGTGATTTGATTCACAATTTGGCAATCATGGTGGGATGCATTAGAATAGGTGTGTTGTCTCAGCTGGTGTTCTTGGGCTGGCTGCTATTTTGAAGTTTTTCCTTTTAAAAAATATAAGATCCTTAAACATGAAAAACTATGTGCTAGTCTAAACATAAGAGGTTCTCCAGTAAGCACTTTAGGAAAACATGATCTTTTGATAACCTTATCATACTACACATCTAAGATCGTACTTGGATGAAATGGTAGATTAAATTGTTTCAATGTGATTTACTACATTCACAAATATCAATGTCATGCATGTGACCTTTTTGTTTAAAAAGTAACCAAGTTCAAAAAATACATATGCTATTTACTTTTATTTGTCATTTTCTCTTAGATATTTATATTATTGGATCAGGAATTTGAAGCACAAGAAAGAATGAAGCAGCAACTGAAAATAGAAGAAATTTCTGTGCCACCAAATGTCAGTTACGGGTGAGAGAAAATTACCTTTATATAACTGTGGGATTAAACTCTGCTTTCCATTACCTTCTATTTAAATTGATTATGTTCTTTATTTTCAGTTTTTTTTAATCTTAGGTAGTGAAAGCTTAATAAGAGTTCTAATTGCCCTTAATAGCTAGGATCTTTCTTGGGTCTGTATTTGTAGTTACTAGTTAGTAGTAGGGTGAGATTACAGGACTAAGGACAAATTCCCAAGAGTTTTTGTGCATATGGATTTCTATTACATTGCCCACAAATTTATCTGTTACAAATGATTGTCTGGGTGCTCTAGTCATCTCATCATATCAAAAAGGTTGTAAATTTAACAATCGCGTGTCTGAAGCTGTACCAAGTGGTTTAGAGGTTTAGTACTGGAGGCTGTAACCATTGAAGTTTAAAGTTTGATAATGTTAAAAGAAATTAATAATTCAAGCTCTATTGGTGTAGTTGTCCTTGTCCAAATGAGAATATACTCCTGGTTGATGAAAATGCAGTTATTAGTTTGCATTTAAAGTAGATACCGATAAACCTTTTTTTAATTTCAATTTCTCCAAGGAAAAAATTATTATTAAGAGATTTTAGACTTGTATAAAATAGATTTATCAGGGTTAAAGAACTTTGAAGTTTACCAGTGTTTGTGGAAGAAGAATTATGTTTCTCATTTCCAATTTATCTCTTCAGTCTTGAGTGTTATCTTCTGTCAAAAATGGGAAAATTCTTAGTGTTAAATCATAAATGTGTTGTTATTTGTTTAATTTAATCTCCTGGCAGCTTAAGTTATTTTTTCCTGCCTTTAACATTGTCTAACTGCTTTTTTATATTAAATAGAATTGTCTGATTGGTTGAGGATAAAGTGGTCTTGCTACTTTTCCCCATCCTTTTTTGCGGATATTAATATTTTCATTAAAATAACAATGTTAGTTATGTGTAGAGCATATGCTGTAACAGATTGGCCATAATAGATTTCAGAAAAAAGAGAAAGAGAAGACATAGAGAGAAAAATGTAAATGATGTCACTAAAATGAGAGTACAGAGAAAGAGACCTTATATAGTTGTACACTGTGACTCAATGCTGAGTCAGCATCTAACTGCCTAGGCTAACATAACTGGTGTGGCCAAATGGCAGCCATGGTGTGGTGGAAATTTGACTAGATACCATGTAACATGTAATTTCTAGTTTTTGTTTTCTATTAGAGTATTGTAAACTATGATTAGTTGTGTACTGTAAACTCAGTGCTAGAGAGTTGTAAACACACAGTTTAGAGTTAGTAAACTCCAGTTACTTAGGAGTCTCTTGTCAGCTATAAGTAGCTGAACTCTATTATGTTGTAACTAACTTTTCAGAAATACAGTATTCAGTTTTTATTTTCATTTAGAATCTTTTTTCTATCTGAAAGATATCACTCGTTTTTAAACTTGAATTTGAAAACAAAACCTTTTTGGTTAAAAAGGAGTTGAAATGGTTTTTAAATGAATTTTAAAACCATTTTAACTCACTTTTAGAAACAGGAAAACATATTTTCTAGTTTCAAGTTTAGTTGTCTCTTCTCTTTTGATATTTCCTCCACCCTTCTGTACCTCCTGCCTAGTCTTCTCTTCTCCTTCTCTCGTTTAGTTTTCTCCATTACTCATTCAGTTTTTGCTAGAGGGCGGTTGACCCAAAATCATCTGATGAAATTTATGGCTTGACCTTTAAATTTTGAACACAAATTAAATTTGCTCCTTTTAAACATGATCCAATCATGGCCAGATACGAACTTAGCTTGTTAAAAACTTGTACAGATTGGGCTTTTCACCAGGTTTGTGCCTCATTTTAGAAGTTCGAATAGAATCTTGGTTTCTTGGCCTGACTTGCTATAGCCTGCAACCTGTGTGAAGCTTGTGACCGACCCAACCTGAACCTGTTTGATGAAATGTGAGACTTGGGCTTTAAATTTTGAAAGAAATAAATCTGGACCTTTTTATCCTGATATGATCATGACCCAATTTTTTACTAGACATAAACCTAGTTTTAAAAGTCAGAATTGAATCTTGGTTTTTAGCCCAACTCGCTGTAGCCCATGACCCACATCGAACTGACCTGCATCTGGTTGGTTAGCTTTTTTGTTGACCTGTAGTCTTCACATCCACCTGCTCTGTCTCCATTGCCTGCATCCCCTCCCCTTGCTTCTGTCTCTGTTTTTGCCACCACCTGCAACTCTCCCCTCCCGCTACTTCATTGGCGGTTTCTCTACCTGCACTGACCCAATGCCTATGTTGTCTCCACTGGCCACTTCAACTAATGCCCCTGCACTCTCCCTTCTCAGTTGCAGCTCTCCTTCAATAGGGTACTATTTTGGATGCAAATGGAATATTCTTTTCTTTTTTGCTCTGCTCTCACTTTACTTTAGACATTCTTATCACAACCTCATCAAAGAGCCTCACATCTTTAGTGAATTTTTTAAAGGAAAATTATAAGATTGACAACAGTTTTTAAATCTGGAAACCAAAACAAAACTGAAACCACTAATTAAAATTGAAAAAAAAATTAGTATTTAAAAATTTAAATCTAAAAACCATCCCAAACAGAACTTTAGTTACTTTTTTGTGTCTTTGTTTTCATTCTGCCCTCCCATTTTTCTAGTGAACTAATTTTTTTTTTTGATCGGCCAATGTTAGTTGTTAAATGTTAATTTTTTGTTAGTGGAGGGATTCGAACCCACGACCTTTCCCTCCTTCCCTTCCTTCCCTTCTTTTCCTTTTACCACCCAACCAACCTTATATCTCCTTTCTAGTGAACTAATGAGAATTATGTTGTCTTCAATATTTAATAGTTATGATATTTTTTGTTCACCAATCTTGACATATGTTTTGTTTTATTTAGCTCCTTCAGTTTTTTTTTTTGTATGTATATATTACATATAGTCGCCATGCTTTTGCCATAGGCTGCAACACCATCCACTGTATTTTAGGGTGGATTTTTGGCTTGCCACCATGGACTGCCATTTGCCATGATGAGTCTGATGTCAAAAAACTAGCTGCTAGAATATCAAACAGGACTTTAGTTTGTTAATTGCTACAATGAGTAATTGGTTGTAAACTTAGAGTTAGGGTAATTGAAAGAAAATGGGGAATATATCATAGGTTTTAGGGGTTTTATATTGGTAATAGGGTGAGTTATAGCTTTATTCTTCAGTTGCAAACAGTACACATGACTCATGAGTTTTATCCAGAGACGGGAGAAGAGAACAGTGGCATAGCGGAATACCATAGATTATAGATTGAGTAGTTCTGATATATAAACTGTGGTTTACCTGTTGGTTTTAATAGACCCAATCTTGTATTGTATTGAGAGAAATTTAACTGACAAACATAACCACAAGAATAGAGGATCCGCTAGATTGAGTAAGCAAGAGAAGAGAGAAGAAAAGACAGTGGGGTAGTGGAATACCACAATTTGAGTATTTGAACTATGACTTTACCTGCTGTTTTTAATGGATCTGTTTTTGTATTGTATTCAGATATATTTAGCTGACAAGCATAACTACAAGAATAGAGGATCCACTAATTGTAATAACATGATTGAAACTCTTATTAACCCAACTCATGTCCTATGAGAAATTCAATGTAGACAGCGGAAACTTATTATTGTTTACTAATTTACTTGTCTAATGTTGCATACTGCAGCTTTTCATGGTTTAGGAAGGTTGAAATTAATCTGTTTAACATAGTATGTGACATCCATGATTTTCATGGAAACCAACATTAATAAGAAAAATAATAAATATGTGATTGATATTTCTCAACTTTGATATTTTTTGTTAGCAGAATTGTCCGCTCCTACCTGCTACACTATGGCTATGAAGATACATTGAATTCATTTGATGTGGCTAGTAAAAGTACTGTTCCTCCTATACACATAGCTCAAGAAAGTGGAATTGATGAGCAGGAAATAACATATGCCTTAAGTCACAGGAAGACTTTACGACAGGTATATTATCCATGGAACTAAAAAATAACTAATTTATATTATATTATTCAATTCTTAAAACCTTATAACTACTAATGAAAAAAGTTAATTCCATATTTCATGTTTTATTTTTTTCAATATCCATGTCACTTGCATGCTTAAAAAACTATTGCTGTTGGCATACTCTGGCTACCATTGTTGCCAGTAATCATTGTTACAGACACCAGCCACATCGCTGTGATGCCATCAGAGTCCTCCATTAGAATTCCAATTCAATTAAGAATTGTGATTTATATCGCAAATATTCATTTGTTGCAAACATACAAATTAAGATTCTTAATTTCAATTTTGGCAAATTTGGAAATGTTAACCTGTTTTCTTTCTATTTTCTCTCCTCGAAATTTTGTGAAAGGATTGAAGTAAACTTTATCTTGTTATATACACTTGCATGAACTGACACGACGCTTTAAATGATGATCCTATGCACAAATATGACAGGTTGCAGAAGGGGGACTTTTTCCCTTTCATTAGTTTTTCTTTTTTGCCCTGGCAATTTCATTCAGTCATATAACCCTCAATCTTTTGGTTCATTCATGACACTTGCCTGTGTTGCCACTGAAAAAATATATTGGATTCAGGATATTTAGTTTTGTTCAGTTTCTCATTTTGTTTTCAATGGGAACTAGGAAGATGACAGTGGATTTTGAAGTTGTGAAACTTCTTGATAACATTTTGAAAATAGAAAACAAATGAACTAAAAAAGAAATAAACCAAATTCCCTTATATATTCAAGGCAATCTTTATGTTTGTGTCTTTTATCTGCTGAGTGATGAAGAATGTTCTGTAATTCTCAAATATGATATACTTTCATTGTTAATTTTTCTTTTGGGTTTTTTATCATTTTTAAGGGAGTGGGTCTTTCATATATTTTCACACAAATTAATAGATATAGATATTATATGACAGATTAAAGTTCCTTTCTCTTTTAAAGAAGTTCCTATTTCTGGTATTGTTATTGATAAACACTGTAGTTTTGCTGCTGTCCTTTGTTTTTGTTATTATTGGTATGATATCTTGACTGTATATACTTGCTGATTTACAAACTTAATTTGGCTCATCTCTTTTCTTTTCATTGAAGCTAATCAGGAATGGCGACATTGATGTTGCATTTGGTAAATTGCGTGAATGGTATCCACAGATTGTTGAGGTGGGCTCCCATATTATTATGCTTGTCTCAGTCACAGTTGTGCATATCCTGTTTTGGTGCAAAGCTAACTCCAATTGAGCTGATTAAAAATGCAATCATGTGCTATGTCAAATTGATTCTTTATAAAAGGAATTCTGATGGTGATTATAAGTGATAAGGCTATGTTGTGCTTAAATTATTAATTGTCATTTTCTGTTTTATAGTTTGAATCACAACATAACACAGATTATGCCATGATATATTTTCCTCTGTTCACTCTTCGTGATTTTATGAAGCTACTTATTGGCTGTTGGGACTAGTTCTTTCCTCTGTTGTCATTGTATTTTTCACATATATCCAAAGTGGCAATACATGGCCAAGTTGAGCAAGATTTTCATGTTGAAATACTTTGATCTTCAAGTCATAGATGATGTAATTTTTCCCCCTTTATTAAAGGATCAAATAACAGCGATCAAATTATGGATGAATTTTATATTTGATATTTTTCCTATGTAAGAATCTTCTGTCATTGTATCTACTTTATGAGTCATGACAATCAAGTTTGGTTATTGCAGGACAATATATCAGCTACATGCTTTCTGCTTCATTGTCAAAAGTTTATCGAATTAGTTCGGGTATATTCCTTTCAATGTTTATTTTTGTAACTATTGGAAGTCTTTCCTACTTTATTCCTGTACTTCATTAGTATATCTGTAATTAAGATGTTTTTCTTTAATGATTCTGGTTTTCATTTGATAGTAGTCATAAATGTGGATTTACAGCATTCTGTTAATTAGTTAAGCTCAATTGACATTATTTATTCGTCTTTTGCTGTTCAGAATGTCAAATATGTCTTTTAGATGACCTTAGCTTTGATTTAAAATCCCCAGGTAATGTACAGAAGTTGAATAATTTATTAATATTTTGTGTGTTTATATCCGATGTTTAGGTTGGAGCACTTGAAGAGGCTGTCAAATATGGAAGAATAGAATTGTCAAGTTTTTATGACTTGCCTGCCTTTAAGGATTTAGTTCAGGTGAATTTTCTTATCAATAATTAAAAGGCTCAAATATGAATTTAGTCCCTCTAAGTTTGTATTTTTTTTAATTTTAGTCCTTGTAAGTTCTCTTGTTCATTTTTAATCCTTATAAGTTTGCGCTTTTCCAATTTTCCTAAAGCGTGAATGTACAAGGACTAAAATTGGAACAACGAACAACTCAAACTTACAGGGATCAAAATTGAAAAAGCGTGGATTTACAGGGGATTAAATTCATATTTAAGCCTTGTTAAACTTATTACTACTCCACTAGTATCTGTTGCTGATTTCAAATTTCTTAGGGGTTTGCTTATCTGTTGCGACAGCATATAATTATTACTACTATATTTGTTGCATATTTTAACTGATATTTAAAAGGGCCTCTGGATTGCTTATTTATGTAGGACTGTGTTGCTTTGCTGGCATATGAACGGCCTCTAGAATCCTCCGTAGGTTATCTTCTAAATGACTCGCAGCGTGAAGTTGTAGCTGACACAGTAAATGCCATGATATTGTCCACAAATCCTAATATGAAAGATTCAAAACATTGTTTGCACTCCTATCTTGAGAGGTTACTTAGACAGCTTACTGCTTGCTGCTTAGAGAGGCGATCCCTGAATGGAGAGCAGGGAGAAGCTTTCCAACTTCAGAGAGTGCTTAGCAGTGGTAGAAGAGGCTAGTGCTAGATGATATGTCTATTGATCTTCTTATGTTACTGTTCATATATCTATTGATCTTCTTACGCCACTGTTTATATTATTTCCCCAGGATTTTTAACATTGCCAAGTGCAAAATTGATCTTAGCGTCTCGTATACTGTAGAGTCCCAGTATATTTACTTGATGCATGCTTATTCATTTCTTTGTCAAGAAGGGGGAGAGGGTGTCTCTACATTCCTCGTCATCATTAAAACAATGGAAATGGAAAAATGAACCAAGCAATAGTGTAAATGACTTGTGCCGTTAGCCTGTCCTGAATTTGATTATTGTGAATTTGTGATTCAATGAAATATTTTGGAAATGATAGTTATCTACTGAATGTGTGTTGAATCTGGACCATTTGGATGATTCAGACGTAGTTGTAGAGGAAGCTTGGGTTATTTTGATGTGGTTTTGGGAAACTTTAAGCAAACTTTCAAAATCAACTCCTTTTACCATCAAATTAACTATTAAATTCTAAAAATTGGCACTACTCTACTATGATTAGGAAATTTCGAATCATTGTGTTTATCCTCTATATTATAACATGGATTGAAAATTCTCTAGTACATGTTTATTTACATAAATAAACTATTTATGTCTTTTCTCCTGTTTTTCCATTGAAATCATGTACATAAATTCATCAATTATGAATTTATCAAGCAAGACTGTTGTGGAAGCCATGAGAGAACTCGTAAAAAAGCTCGTACTACTATACTACTATTATTAGTAACTAGAAATGTTATCATTTTCCCATTGTGGAGAAATCTTGTAATGTTTTATATTAATTGATTCTGTTGTATAACATATAGGGTGTTATAATTGGTTAACTAGCTAATACTAGTAGTAATAGGGTTCTTTAAAGAAAATAACATATATGATACAACATATGGCAAAAACAATGATAAAGAGATCAATGGTGATGGCAGAAACAGCCTGATCACTAAGCTTCATATTCCTTCCACCAAGGCGGTCAACCATGTCTGGAACAGGTTCCCAGTTCTTGAGTTGTTGCTGGCGAGGATCCTCTAATTTCATTTTCATCTTCTCTGCGTGGCGGCTTGCAGCCTCTTGAGCAAGGGTCCAATCATAAAACTTCCGACTCTCTTCATTGCTAAGAACGTGGTAAACCTCTCTTAATTTCATGAATTTTTCTGAAGCAGTTTTGAGAGGCAAGGAAGTTGTGTCGGGATGATACTCCTTTGACAGTTTCCGATAAGCAACTTTAATTTCTTCTACATCCGCATCTGGTGATACACCTAAGAATCTGGTGATGGTGAATGAATGAGTCATCATAACAAGTTAGTTAGTTATAGAACAGAGCAGAGAGTGACTCACTCGTAATGAGAACCTAAAGAAGCAGTGAGGAAATCAGGGAAGTTATCAGCCTGTAACATGTTGTTATTGGGTTTGTGGGTCTGTTGGTGTTTGGTATTGGCAGCTCCAATCCAACCATCATCTTCGTTTTCCCAATGGATTCTGGTGTCAACTCCAGGCGCAGGGGGTGGTGGTCTGCGAGAGGCGTGGACCGTGCAACGAGCAGTACTCCTCAAAAACAAAAACTTGGGGTTTCCGTATAGTACCACCTGGATGAGAGGAGCTGCTGTGAAAGCCATGGGAGAACAGAACGGTAATATCACAATACCTTTCATTTCTGACTCTTCCACCATATCACAATGCCTTCTTTCATTTGTGGTCTACCTTCACTCTTCCATTTTCTGTGGTTCAGCTTTCAAACTGCCTTGTCATTTACCCATCTTCCAAACTCGCAATTCACCACTCTAATTTTTCAACTCTTACAACTAGTTTATACTTTATAAGCTAACATATTTTAATATTTGTAGTCTATGTAAAGTGATTTTTGTTTTCAAGTCGATTACCAGCGGTTTATATCTATTACTTTTTTTTTTCGAATGTTATTTATTTATTAGTATACTATGAGAAGAAAAAAAATTCTAACACCATGTTAGAATATGAGTTTAACGTTTAATTCAATTCCATAAAGTTAGTATTTAGGATGACAATTTTCTAAGCTTTATAAGTTTTTACATTGAATATATCTGCGGTCGATGTGACATGTTAACCACCTAAAAGTTGATATCCTATTGGCTACATTCTATGATGTTTAGCTTATTTTTAAAACACTTGCAATAAACTCTTATAAGTTGCAATTAAGGCGAGACATGGGTGATTGCAATTAAAATGACTTTCAAACATTCCTCTCACACCTAGGACAATGAACCTGAAACGTGATATCGTGGGTGGTCCAATGAATTTAGGATATATTTTATTATCAACTTCAAATAGATTTTTTTAATTAATTTAATAATTGAAAAATACAAGCATTAGTCTACATGGTTATTAAACTTATTAAAGAAAAGACAAAGAATTTAACACAAAAATATATTTTTTGTCCCTACATGGTCATGACGGGTCCTCGTCAATGCAACACGTCAACCGGAGTTTGTCACGTGTCAAGTTCTTATTGGTTATCTTTTGGACGCACCATGAATACGAGGTTGGTGTCGTTTTTAGTGTATTTTAGTATTCAATTGATGTCATCTTGAATGTGACCAACTCTTTGGTCAGTGGTTGCTTACCCCATTTGGAATTTGTGTAAGTCTTCACAGAGACACATTGTGGGATGCACTGTGAAAGAGTTGTTGCTATTGTGCATTATTTGAAATCGAAGGTGGTCGAAACTCGAAGGTGGTGGTGTTTCAAACTCGAAGGTGATCGTGGTCCCAAACAAGAAGGTAATGTGATTTAACTCTTTGACTCTTCATTCTGTGTATTCTATGTTTGGTTCTGGTTAGGGCTTCGTATGGGGCTAGGTTATTCGTCTGTGTTGTTCGGGGTTAGGGTTTGTTTGGGTTTGAAGTGGCTAATGTTTGGGTTCAAAGTGAGTTTGGTTCATGGATGGTGGATTTGAATGCAAATTGGGTTATGTTTTTGTACGTTTGATTTGGGTTATGATATAATAGGATTTGATATTTTCGAATTGAATTAGGGGTTTTGGTCATTGTTGACTGATTTGTGTTTGATTCTTTAACTAGTATGGGGTTTTCGATTGTTATTCACTCCATGGGCTCATGGCTTGTGAACCCAACATTGAAATGAGAGGGGTAAAAGGAGAATCCCTATCACGACTTGGATATTGACACATGGTCATTCCTTGATGTTGTGGACTTGATACACGATCTTGAGTATTATGTTACTGGTGGGCTTAAAATGTGGTGGAAAGGGACTAATGTTGATTATGAAACCTTAAGAAATTTTACCAATGATCAAGACACTATGGATTTGGCAAGGTATGCTTTGAGTCATAAGTGTGAAGTTAATATTTATTTGGTGTTTGGAGTGAGTGATTATGAAGAAGTTTATGGGGATGAAGTTACTGAGGGTGGACTTACTAGGGGTGAGGAGTTGTTCAATAACCAACAAATAGTTGAGTTTGACTTTGGTGTAGATGATATGTCTGATTGGGACATTGCTATGGCATATGATGACATCTGTGAGTCATCCAGGAAGCAAAAAGAGCCTAGAGTAAAAAGCAAAGGGAACAACAAAGGAAAAAAATAAGGCTTCTAGATATGAAGATCTTTCTGTCAAAAATCTTGGTTAGTGTGATGAAGACCCAGTTGGCATTGATTATGATAGTGTGCTTGACCCCACCTGGGATGAATTATGATAGTATGCCTAACCCACCCCATGAGGAACCTTATCCAAAATTTAGGGAGATGCATGATTTGGAGAGTGGCTATGAAACTGAGGAGTTGTACAATGATGATCAATCTAAGAATGACACTACAAAGCCTAGAAAAAAGTTTCCAATGTTTAGGAAAGAAACTATGTCCAAGGCTTTCAAGTGGACACTAGGAATGTAGTTCACCTCTTTGCAAAATTTTAAGGAAGGCATGATGGAGTATTATTATGTCTTGAATGGTTATCAGGTTAATTTTGTTAGATACAGGGTGAGCTTAAAGATGATCAAGATGTTGAGGCTCTTAGTCTTGGATAATTTTTAACTTTTACATGTCATTCAATTGAAGGCATATGTAATCTTTAGATGCATAAGAGTTTCATCCTATGATCCATTGCATTGCATAAACATCATTCATTGACTTGCATTCATAGTTTTCATAAAAGTACTTGTTTTGTGAAAAAGCTTTAAGTTTTCATGATTGCATAAAAAGCTAAATGCTCATTGCTTAAGTTTTGGAAAAACTATTTCGCACTACTTTAATCGATTACCAGCTTATGATAATCTATTACTTAAGCTTTGATGAACGATTTAATCGATTACAACTGAGTCGTAATCGATTACACTGTACAAACACAGAATAAGTCTTCCTATGATAATCGATTACCATTTATCAGTAATTGATTACCTAGCACGTTTTTGAAAACAAGACTTCCTGTATTAATCGATTACATGGTGAATTAATCGATTACTTTACTCATATATCTTTTCTAGAAAGTTCAAGAACACTTTAATCGATTAAATATAATATTAATCGATTACACAAGTGAAATTAATTGATTACATTAACGACTTAATCCATTACATTCGGTTACTACAGTTTTCTATAAAAAGTTGTTGGGTCTTTTGAAATATACAGATCATTACACTACGAAAATTTCAAAGATTTTCAAAAGCCCTCTGAAGTGAGAAGAGATACTTTGAGTCACTAAGCTCTTGTCCCACAAATTCAAAATTTTCATGTTATTTTGAAAGATTTCTTCTTGGGTAAGATTCTAAAGACGTTCTTGCAAAAAAAACATAAGATAGGTTTTACCTTTCATATGCATTCATATTCCTTAGATCATCAGGTTGTCTCTCTCCATTAAACTTTGTTAGTAATTCATTTTAGAATTTCAATTTGTTTATTACTATTACAAAAGATTTCTTAAGGCTTGTCTAGAGTAGGTTTCTCTAGAGGGAAGAGTAGAGAGGAGATTCTCTATGTCTTGATCACTAGGAGTCTAAGAGAGTTAGATTCTGATCTTAATCTAGGTTTGATTAAGGGTGATCGCTGTAAGTTTGTAAGAAAAGAATTTTGTGAATTATAGAACTCTAACCAAGTTGATTGGAAGAAACTGGATGTAGCTTCTCAAAGTAAGAAATGAACCAATATGGTTCTTGGTGTTGAATACTTTCTCTTTATCTCTTCTTGCTGTCATTGATTGTTATTCATTTGGATAATCTTTTCAGAATCAACAAAAATATAATTTCAGTTATTGCTTTCATTAAAGGTGGTATTTGATTGACTGAAAGTTTTCAAAGGATTGGTTGTGATAAGATCCATAATACTCTGATTGTTTTAAAGATTTTAAAAAATCAAGTTTAAACCAATTCACTCTCCTCTTGGTTATTGTGTGTGTTCATACTATTTTTTCAAGTTTCCCCAAAAATGACCATATAAGGATTAGGGTTGTGTGTAAGACAAAGAAGTGTCCATTCAAAGCATATGTATCTAGGGTTGGTGAGAATACTACCTTCTAATTGAAAACATTGGAATTGACCACACTTGTGCCAGAGTTTTTTACAACAAAATTGTCAATCCAAAGTCGTTTGCAAAGATGCTACTTGAAAAATTCAAAACATCTAAAAGGTTTACATTGCCCTAAATCATTCAGAAGATGAAATTGGCTTATGTTGTGGGGATAAGAAGATCTTGTGCAATTTCTGCTAGGAAACTAGCATTGCATCAAATTGACCATGATGCAATGAAAAGATACACATTGCTCAGACACTACAGTGGTGAACTCATATCCAGAAATGCAAACAACACCTTCAAGATTCATGTGAACAGACCTGTTCCTACTTTGCCACCACGATTTGGGTCTTTTTACATGTGTATGGAGTATATGCTTGTAGACCTTTTATTGGTGTAGATGGTTGTCGTCTTAAGACACAATATGAGGGCAAACACTTGTAGATGTGGCCAGAGATGCGAATGACCAATACTATCCTTTAGCATTTGTTGTTGTTGAGATCGAGAACAAGGACAATTGGAAATGGTTCTTAAATGGTTCTACAAAATAGAACCCAAAACCGAAACAAAAGGTAAAAATTTCTTCCTTCACTCTGTTCAAATTCTATGGGATTTGTATTCTAAACATGTCTACTCATGCAGGCAAAAGAGAAGGCCAGCTCTAACCCAAGCATGAAGGACATCATCAAAGAAAAGGATTTCCTTGCAAATTGTACTCCAGCACAATTCCTAACAAAGATTATGAATCAAAAGATGGTAAACCAAAAGAAGAACAAAAAAGGACAAATGAAGGATAAGTCTGTTTCTGGATCAGCACATGTGAAAGGGAATCAAGTTAGGCGTTGATGTGTGGTGGACAATACTAGTGGAAGTTTTTTGGATGAATTTGCTGATTGGGTGGGATTTGTTTTGGTTCAATTAAACAATGCGAATCTTCTATGTAGTCTTTTTATGGAATCCAAAGTACCAAACATTGTCTGTTTTTGCTTTGTTGACTAGACAATGGTTATTATATTATGTAATTATTAAAGACTATCCTTATGGATATTAAACTTTTTTGCTATATTTTACATAAACTTTGTTGTTTCATTCAATACACGAATAAATGCTATTAAATTGTGTTTGAAGTAAGTAGGTAGAGGAGTTTCAAGTCTTTTTACAAGGAATGTTTTACTCAAGTATTTAAAAGGCTATAATGTAAAAGTCCATTATTTGCATGCTAAATTGATTTATTTACAGGGACTGCTAATCATGACCAAAATAAATTGTTACTTCATTGCATTCATAACTTATTTAATACGAAGAAAAACTTGTTCATTGCTAACAACAACATCACCTTAACTCATTACGTTTAGCAATTACATTTTCAATAGAAAAATGAAAATCAATGCTCCTAACATGGAAAAACACTCACTAAAAGACCCATCAACAAACACACGTTCCTTCTTT
Organism: Glycine tomentella; assembly: GCA_007407185.1. Taxonomy (NCBI): domain Eukaryota; kingdom Viridiplantae; phylum Streptophyta; class Magnoliopsida; order Fabales; family Fabaceae; genus Glycine; species Glycine tomentella. Next base: position 450,005 of record PYAF01001612.1, on the reverse strand, counting down.
CAACAATAACTTTCTTCTACAATTTAATAATCTTCCTTTGAGCCTCCTCTAATTGCTGCTCCAGTTGTTGTTCTGTCCTATGAGTGTTGCCTTGTCTTGGATTGGCAACATTCGCTTGACTTCCATCAACATCTAATGCTCCTCTAACATTGACAAGACCCTCAGCCAATCAAAAAAGTTGTATGTAGTTGGACTCTATATCCATCAATAGATTGGGATCATGAACATAAAAAATGGACATGGAGAATGTAAAAGCAGAGCACTTACCACCCAGTTCCGACATCTCCAAAAATGGCTTCCGGGGTTGTCGGTGCTCCTTGAAGTCTACAACAACATAGGTAGTTTGCACGGGCACTCATCATTTGTTGCAAATGAAGACTCCGACAATCTTGGAGCACCCCATTGCCTACGGGCTCTAGAAACTCCAAATTCGTCCATTGGCGAGTCGCGGGTGGAGGGTGGTAGGTGAAGGTCGTAGTTCAAAGGTGGAAGATGAAAGTGAACACGATAGGTCTAACGGAGGAAGATGAAGGTAAACAATGGAGGCTTTGTTCAAATAAAATATGAAAAAAAATTACATGTATTAACCCACTGTTAGAACCAGACATGACCACGTAGGATCAGATCTCTCGAATCTAACTCTGAACCAAAATATCACACCTTTACATTTTGTGAGGACGAAAAACATTCTCGAAATTTTGCAAGAACGAATTTCAAACATTTTGATATTTATAAGGACAAATAAACATATTTTAAACAATATTTAAATAAGCTAAGCCTAATAAGAAAGAGACAAAAAATATGAAAGGTAAAACCTATCTTATTTTACTTTTTTTGCAAACTATAAACTCTTTAACTAATCAGTAAAATTTATTGGAAACACATTTTTTTTATTAATGATTAAAATTTATTGAAAACAACTAAATAATGAATGTGACTCATTAAGTAAGAAGTGAGAACTCATAATATTTTGTAAATTTTAATAAATATAAAATCAATAGTTTAAATCTATAACACTTTATTTTCATGCAAATGTTATGCGCAAGTAAGAGTGACATGGGTGGGTGCATCGAAAGCAAATCATTCACGGTCCAAAACAAAACATTCATGAGTAGTTTATCCATATCCAATCCTATACCCGTTAAAGTGAATATTTACCTTACCCATCATGAGTAATTTTTGCAGGTACTTATGAGTCTAATACACATTATCATCCTTAATTGCAGAGATTAATTTTATTTATTAAATTTTAGTCAAATTTGGCTTCTGCTTAGCCAAATTCTTTAAGAAAAGAAAACTCATAATGGCCAAGACACAACTAAGGGTGTATTTGGATTATCGTTTCAAGGCTTCCAAATGTCAGGTTGCACTTTCCTAGGTATGAAACTTGAGCTCATGTTAGATTGAGAAAAACGTTGGTTGAGTTGAACAAAAATTTTTCCCAACCACACACTATGGAGTTAACTTAACACCTACCCATGTCCTTGCACTAGTCACATAAACTTGACTACGCAAACTATAGAATCAACATTGCACAATATATAGAAGGAAGGGAATAAACAAGATGAATCTATAACGTTGACGAATAATAGTTCTCCATATTCTAGAAACATGCACACATACATTACGATCACCTATTAAATTTATGGATAACAGAATTTTCACCGAAAGACCTGATATATATATATATATATATGAGAGAGATGTGTATCAATGCGGAAATTATGAAAAAAACTAACCAAGATACATTAACATTTATTATCATCTCACCAACAGGAAAATATGCCAAATATAATGTAAAATGAGCAAAAGTAATAAAACCCATTCAGTTATTAGTTGTTAGATTCGAACTAGACACAATGAGAAACTTTGATTATATTTAGAAATAAATATATCATATCATTATTTGAATATTTTATCAAAATGGAATGAAGTTTCCATTCCGTTCTTTGGAATGTGGATGGATGGAAGAAGAGTCATAACATTGTTAGAGTGATTCCATATCATACCCCAAATTCGAAGGGAAGAAAATGAGAATATTGGATAGAATTGGCTAAAATAGACTCTATCAATTTAAAGGAAAAGAGAGCTTCCAATAGAATGACACATTTGCTAGCAATTTAAAGGAAAAGATATAGGGAAGAGCGAAATACATTGTATATTTTTCTAATACACTATACGTGTATAGTGCAATTCCCGTAATGCCCTTTTAATTAGGTTTTGTATCTGACATCATTTGTCTTCTCTTCTCCTTGGACTGTGGTGGTCGTGCTCCTAGGACGTTCATCATACGGCATTGGGTGGGTGGCATTGGTGGTGGGCAAGGTTGAAGCTTCGCAGTCACCGTCGAGGTGAGTTTCATATTCGTTGTAATACAGATTGCCGAATCCGCACGGATTGTGCAATTCGTAAGAAGGGGCGTTGGGTAATGCGAATTAGGTAATTCGTATGGGTTAAAAAGATAATAAAATTTAAATAATTTGATTAATTTATATATATTAATTATATGTATATTGCAATGTTCATATATTGGATAGATGTTATACTTGTATTTAGTTGTATACATAGGAATATTTAATATTGAATTATTTAAAAAGGTGAAGACATTTAGTTTTTGTGAGGTATTTGGTAGATATGATTAAGGTTTGTCGAACATTGGTCGGACCTAATAATGGAGTTTGTGGCTGCTGTGATTTAAGGCTTTGTAAATATGATTAAGGCTTTGTAGTTATTTTTATAGTTTTATCACTTGATAGTTCTTTTGATGTATATTTATTGTATGATTTTTTGGGGTGTTTTGTCTCAAGGGATTGTCCCTTTTGTGTTTGCTAAGGAATACAACGTTCCTCCTGACATACTAAGCATCGGGTTTGTATCCCTTTATTATTCATTTGATTTTGCTTTTTGTATTCTTGTCTTGTGTCAATACCCAATGTGACTGTGATAATTACTGTTGAAAGGCAATTCACCTAATGATTGCAATCCATAATTTTGGTCAAATGAGGACACTAACTTGATAGATTGACATGTAACCAATGGTATGTGTATATGTTTGTCTTATTTGTGTGTAATGTGTCTAAGCTAAAAATTGTAAATTGATTATTATGAGATGACTGTTGACGAAGTTATCACTTTGTCTGCAATTTAGGACTAACTTCATTAAGAAATATTACAGATCATGGCAAAAACAAGAGGTCTGCGTTGAGCTTTAGGGAGAGTTTTCGACCGAGCTTTTGGGACGCACCTTGCTGGTAATGAAGACGAAGCGGGTGAGCGCCATAGGCCCACCGCATCGGCCAGAAGACAATGGGTAGCTGAGACTGTTGTTGAGACGGGTCATGAGGATTTGATGGTCATCAAGAACATGTTGACCATGATACTCCAATGACAGAGAATGCTGGTATTTTAGAGTCAGACTCTTTCCCAGGTGGTCCGGTTGATAATTCCGTGCTGACCATGTTAACCATGTGGCACATAGAGTGTGGGCTGGGGAGGTATTGTTATTGTTGATTGACATGCAAGTTTACATATATTGCATAAATGTAATGTTTGTTATTAAAATAATTTTTTTCCAGGAACGTGCTGAGTTAAAATTCGCCTCTCACAGACGTAAAGTAGCCAAGTTTGGAAAGCCATCACCTGAGATTGAAGGGCTTGTCGTTTGTACTGGGTTAAGCCCATTGATCTCTTGTTCTGTAGACACTGGAGACAGAGGGTTGCTATTTGCATTTGTCGAGAGATTTCACCCCGAGACAGGCAGCTTCCATTTGCCCATCGAAGAAGTTAGCCTTACTTTGGATGATGATGCGTCGTTGTTGCATCTGCCAAGATGCATTACTTTATTTGTCCATGCGGTTACAAATTTTTCCTTATGAGGAACCAACCATGTTTCTTTCACATAATCAACAAACGCAGGCCATGGTGCACATGCAACTTCAAACTTCATCAAACATTCATCGTAAGCTTTCTCAGTACCACAATCAATAAGAGTCCCCCAGGCTTCCATGACATAGTCCCATGCCAAATTTTGGCGTATGTAAGTTTTACACTTTGTCTTCACATTCTTGTCAATGTGAAATCAACACAATAAGTTGGTTGTCATTGGAAAAACAGTTTGCACAACACTCATCAATGTTGAATCTCTATTAGTAACAATGACGTCCGAAAAAAATTCACTTTACACAAAAATCTCTCTAAAGCGTTCAAGGGCCCACACAACTATGTCATCAGAAAGTGTCATCCCAGTAGGTGTCGCACCAACTATGTCAAGTAAAGGAAGTTTGTACCTGTTTGTTTTATATGTAGTGTCTATCAAGAAGACCATATGATATGCATTGCTCAATTTCATTGCATCTGGATGTGTCCAAAATAAGTCACGTATCACATTTTCTTCTTTCATTCTATGCCAATGAATATACATGTCGTGTTAAAGAAGTTTCATTAACTGTTGCATTTCAGTGTTATTACCTTTTATCTGCGTGCGGTATGCATATCTTGCATTGTACGCTAGCTTCAAAGTTGTATAATTATTGACATTGTGCTCCTTCAAAGTTAAAAGAATATTCTTTGGATTCACCATCGACCTTGTCATATCAGCAACAATGATCTTCTCCTCCTCAGTTAGCCGACCAGCATATGTGTGTCCACATAATGACCTAGCCAAACTATGATTATGAGTGCCACATATTAGTTTCACTATCCACCCTTTATCTCCTGGATCGGGTTTTGCTCTCAGTTTAAACGGACAATCACATTTTCTACTGCTAGTCGTTGTAGGTACAAAACCTTTTTTGAATGATCTATACTTTCCACTCCTTTGACAACCAATTATAACATATGATATTGTTCCTAGCTTTCCATTGCCATGTCACTCCTCATTATGACAGCTACAAAACCATTATCATATGCAACACTTCGAGACAATTTCAATACATCCTCACAGGAAAGAAACACCTACAAAAATGGAACATTCATTGTTGGGTACTATGATTTGTATAGTTAAACTCATTCATCTAACTACTTTAAATACATGGTAAATCAAATATATACCTCGGAGGTAATGAAGGCTACCGAACAATTAACTGAACAATTAACATTTTCAAACGCATCATCTTCTTTTCCAATGTCTTCCTCCATATTAAATTCTTCAGACACATAATACTGTCATATATCCACTCGTCGTTGTTCATCTTAACAAATCAAAATAAGACTATTTCATTCACCAAAATCATGATGTTACCAATTAAACAACATTAAAATCATAATGTTACCAATTATATATATTTTTTTGGCAACAACGACATAACAGATTCATACAAAATATAATACAAATTTACACTACATTAATAAGAAAATTTACAAATAAAATACTAAAAATTCTAAAATATTGTAAACAAACCACTGAAAGCACTTACAAGAAATATTAGCAACCTACTTAAATAATTTACCCAATTTACTTATACTAATATAAAACATCCACAACAATTATATCAATGTGGTATCCACTTTATCCAACTATTTTTTTTATTTATTTATAAACAACTAAATTCTTTTTTAAATTATATTTAAAAAAATTTAAAACAATTTATGTCTCATACGAATTGAGTAATCCGTACGAATCATACAGATTGAGTAATCTGTATGCTTCGTACGGTTTACTCAATCCGTATCTTTCTTTAAAAAAGTAACTTACGGATTGTGTAATCTGTGTCATCCTTACAGATTACATAATCCATACGTATCAAAAACTTAAACCACTTACCTCGCAGACACTGCCAACGAACGCGTCTTCGACGACTGCCAATAGTTAACGCAGCTACCACCACCAAAACTACCCCCTCCGACCAAAGGCACCTCCAATGCACAACCAAAACCACCGCAATCAACACCGAAAACCGCAAGCTGAAACAAGTGAGCAAAACCGCAAGCTCAAACCAACAGAAAAAGCCAGCAGAACAAGTGAGGGTAATTTTGTCATTTTGAAAATATGATATAGTTTATAAGAAGTTTATATAGTGTATTTAGTAGATCCCAAAGATATATAGGGTCGTCTAATACACTTGAGACCCAGTCCGGTAATGCTTTAGAACCATTTACAATAACCGTAAGCAAGCCTGAAAACCAAAACTATGATAAATTCTAATAAAATCTGTTTTTCTTCTGAAAATCACAACTTTGATAAATTGTAATAAAAGCTGTTTTTCTTCCAATAAGTATTATAGAGAAGGTAACAAAATCTATCAACATCATCTGTGACATACATAAAAACAAGGAAAAACTCTTAGGTGCTTTGGGAATAAGAAATATCTTTTGCTCTATGGTATTGAATGTCTACCACCTAAGTTATGTGGGTCACTATATCTATAGCACATAAAAATAAAAATAAAAACTACGTACCTCATTGCTCGGAGGCTCCACGCTATGTGCAGTAAGAGGGAGGGATATTGTACGCAACCTTACCCTTGCATATGTAAAGAGGGTGTTTCCGGATTCGAACTCATGACCAACAAGTCACTAAGACATAACTTTACAGCTGTGTCAAGGCTCGCCCCCTTAAAAATTACGTACCCCATTGCCCGGAGGCTCCACGCTATGTGTAGGTAAGGGGGAGGGATATTGTATTTAGCCTTACCCTTGCATAAACAAAGATGTTGTTTTCGGATTCGAACCCATGACCAACAAGTCAACAAAACACAACTTTACCGTTGTGTCAAGGCTCGCTCTCATATCTATAGCACATAGCAAGGGAAATTTCTTTTCCCTTAGACACCTAAAAATTTCTCTTACGAAGACTGCTTTGCCATAAAGAGTTTCATCCTCTAGAAAATGAGCGGGAGTCTGTACGCATGTATATTGGAGCATCTACAAGATACTTGATGCAGAGTTGTGGTAATTTGTATGTTGTTTGAAATGTGAAGAGTTTACAATCATATTTGGTTAGTTTAGCAAGGTACATTTTTCATGTAATAAAATATAAAATTATGGTGCCTTGATCACTATAATTCACCTTCAATTTATATTCATGAGGTTAGTTACTTTCACAAGCTTCAAACTTCTTGGCAGAACCTTCCTCCACCAACCAAGTTCGGTCCACATCCACAAGATATTACTGTATCACAAATATTTTAGAAAAAAAAATGTTTCAAATCCTCCTCTAATTGTGAATTTTCTGTAGCACTTAATGCAAATACATCTTCCAAGTTCTATGTCAGATTCTAGAAGAAACGTCATGATATTGTTCACAGCAATAAATATCCAGAGTGAGAAGACCACTTATCAAGCATATTTGAATGCTAATAATACTGCTACTATTTACCAAAAAACAAGAACAGTAAATCCATATTCATCCTTTGTATATGATTATTTCCTTTATGTAAGGTTTTGTGTAGGAAACAAACTGAGTTGATCACTCAACTTCCTATCATATGGAATAACTAAATTTGACCAAACCAGGAAATTACATTGTCCTGGAATCTGGTGTTGTCTTTAGTTAGTGCTGTCAGATGCTTTAAAGCTTTTGAAATTTCATCATAACCAGGATGTGATATATATCACCTGCAACAAATAGGCTTGTCTCTTGCCCCACTACAATCCAGCTACACCAGACATCTTTTGGATATCTTTCTGTATCAATGTTCTCCTCAAAGATCTAGCTTCATCCCAATGTCCTGATGCAGCATACATATTAGAAAGCAGTACATATGGAGAAGAACTTTGGGGTTCTAGCTCAGTAAGTTTCTTAGCTGCCCTCTGTCCCCTTTTTTCATCCCCATGTATTCTGCAAGCACCCAATAAATTGTCCCAAATCATAGCATTGGGTTCAACTTCTAGTTTGTCGATGAACTCTTCAGCTTCTTTGAGAAAACCCCACCTACCAAGAAGATCAACCATGCAGGCACAGTGATCTACTCGGGGCTCAATGCCATAATAGTTTACCATGACGTCAAAAATTTGACAACCCTCATAAACCCACCCTTCATGGCTACAAGCGGTAAGCACTCCAAGGAATGTGACATCATCTGGGGTAATGCATGATTGAGTCACTTCATCAAAGACCTTCAGGGCGCATTTTGCATAACCATTTTTGGCAAATCCAACTATCATTGAATTCCAAGATATCACATCCTTTTTAGTAGCCAATTCTTCAAAAACTTGTTCAGCACTTTTACATCCCCACATTTTGCATACATGTCTACAAGGGCACTGCTGGTTAACTCATCTAAGTCAAAACCAGTATGGAAGATTAGAGAATGTATCTCTCTACCATCATGCAATGAGGATAAGAGAGCACAAGCTCGAAGAACAGTAACAAATGTTGCTTGGTCAGGTAAGATATTGTTGTCACGCATTCTTGATAAAAGTTTAAGGCCACATCACTGCACTCATTTTGTATATGTCCTGAAATTAAAGCGGTCCACATCACAGTGTTTAAGAAAACTCCGAGAAAAGAATGCATCTGCAAGCCTTTGTGAGTCCATATACATGCCCAACGAAGAGGTCCCTAAGAATTCGCTACCACATAAAAGACCCCTCTTCACTATAGCACAATGGATCTGCATTCCTAAAATTACCTTGGCAGAACCCTTGCAAACATCTATGAGGCTTGCAAATGTAATCTCAGATGGCTACAGTCCCAATATCTGCATCTCATGAAGAAGATTAATAGATTCTTTTGTGTTTTTTAGAGCATATCCTGCAATCAGAGCATTCACAGAGACCACACTCTGCTCCGGCATGCTAGAATAAATTTTATGTGCATCTTTGATGTCCCCGCACTTGGAATACATCTCAATAAGAGATCTTCCAGCAAAAAGGTTTGTTTCAAGACCCAACTCAACTGACAGGCAATGGAACTCCTGTCCTGCTTCTAGTACCTTAATATTTCCACAAGCACTAAGTATACTGGCCAAAGATACCTCCTCAGGTACAATGCCATCTAAATTCATTCTCTGAAATAAACTGAGAGCACCAGTCTCCGCTACTTATTGCACATATCCAACAATAATGGCATTCCAGGAAATATGATCTCTGTATGTCATGTGCTCAAACTGTTTGCTGGCTTCCTTCAAAGCCCCAGCCTTAGCATACATATCTATCAACGCATTGTTGACAAATAAATTGGAGGCAAATCTTTTCTTGGTAATAGCTGAATGCAACTGGTGACCAATTTCTAGGCATTCAAAGCATGCACATGTGCTCAAAATGCTAGTGTAGGTAAATTCATCTAGGTGAACGCCACACATTGTCATATCCAAGGACAACTCCATGACATTACTTAAAAAGCCATTATGTGAATAAACTTCAAACATTGCATTCCAGACAATCATATTTTTCCGAGATATAGCATCAAATACTTGGCATGCATCGTCAATCATTTGACACTTACCACACATGTTGATCAAAGAACTTGCAACATATATACTGGATTCAAAACCTTGCTTAATAGCGTGTGCATGAACAAGCAAGCCATGATTGAGGACAGCTAAGCTTGCAATTGCACTTAAAACACTTGCAAGTGTGGATCTTGAGGATTTGACCCTATGCTTACTCATTTGATGAAAGAAGGCAAGTGCCTCCTCATAATGGGCTCTCGGCATGGCCAGAAATCATGACATTCCATGCGACAACATTGCAGGTGGCGATGGGCATCTGTTGAAACAATTGGCACGCATCATCCAGCTTTCCTAAAGAGATATAAACATTTAAGATGGTGACAAGCAGAGTTGCGCATTTTGTCAAATATGTGGAGTGCCTCATGGGGCAAGCTGGCTTGAACGTAGCCAGAGATTAAAGCGGTCCAAAAACAGTGTCGAGGTGGGGGAATGGTGCAGATTGGAATATGGTGCGAGCACAAGTGAGAGAGTTGCATTTGGCGTACAGATGTATAAGAGCGCCGTGACAGAAGGAGGTGGATTCAAGGCCGGTCTTAATTACACAAGAATGAATTGCCCTGCCCAACTCAAGATTCTGGAGTTTTGCACAGGTGGACAAAGTCATAGCCAAAGTGAATTGGTCAGGGGAATGCCCTGAATTCATGAAAGAAGCATAACACTGAAGGACCCTTTCGCTGGAGTAGTGCTTCTGCAGTTCTGCTTCATCCCCTGAGACCCAACACTCCAATTCCATTGTTTGAGTCTCAACACACATTTCACTCCAGCTGCCACGCGCATCTATATCCCCTTCTCTGCTTTCTTTCCAATTCCAATTGCATACATATGCACTTGCCTGAACCCTGAAGTTAAGATAGAGAGAGCTTTGCGGTGGATCAACTTTCTAAGTTAACTAGTGCACTGCAGCAACTTGAGTTAGTTAAGTCTTAGCTATACAACTGCTGCTTTCAATTCAAACAGGTTGCTTATCATATGATGTTAATCTCTTACTCCCACAATCACCACAAACTCGGTTTCCCTCCAAATATCTCTTCATAAATGAATTAAACCACTTGTAAAGGTATACCTATACTTGATTACCTCAAGTTACTGACCATTCCTTTAGATTGTAAAGCAATAGAATATTATCCTTTAAAGTTAAAGCGAATTTTTTTTTTTTATAATTACTAATAAAAAAATTCAAATAATAAATTAAAAAAAAAGTCAAACATGCTGTAATATCTCTTTCTTTTAATTTTTAGGTCTAAAACATATATATAATTTTAGTGCTATAATTTATCGTGATTTTAATTTTAATCTCTATAAAAAATTAAGGTTAAAATATATTTTTTGTCCTTATAAAATTATCAAAGTATTTCGTCCATGTAAAAAAGTTTGTTTGTTTTTCGTCCTCGTAAAATATTAAAATGTTATTTTTTGACCCGGAGTTAGACTCATTTGATTTTCATACCTACGTGTCACTCTTGCTTATATATCACTCCCTCATTGGCCGAATTATTTGCTACTATTCTTACAATTTTTTTTTTTGTTGTGGGAGGGGGTAGGGGTTAAACACCCCCCAAATTGCAAAAAAATTGTCACAAATTTTCAAACCCTTCTTCCCTAACCTTGTTCATCTTCTTTACGGTCAGTCCAAATTTATCACAGACTTAAACTCACCTCGTAGCACATTTTACACGCATTATTAAAAATCTAAGTTGAAAAATGCTAAAAAGTATCAAAGTTAAGCGTCAAACAACACACATTAATTGTAAAGGGAATGAAGGAAAAATCTATAAAAAAATCTCTTAAATGTTACCAACATAGGCACCTAAAAACAAAAGGACAAAGCACTCAATCGATTAATAACCCATAACTCCACAACAAGAAAAGCATTATCAATGAAATTTAAATGAATGAATCTAAATGCAGCCTATAGGCTATAGCGCACACAAAATATGATCTTGGCCTCGATCTCAACCCTTAATAGGTTTCCAAAAAATTAAAACAAGAAACCCCATAAGCACAAAAAGGAAAAATAAATAATTACCTCTAGTTTTGTCGCACAAAGATTGAATCTTGACAAAACACAAGGGGTTTGATTTTTGAAGGCGATGCAATTGGTTGGGCATGTGCAAAACGAAGGCCGGAGGGGGGGACATTGAGGGAAGAAATTCATGCACCGATTCCCCATCCAGAATGATCGTGTGTGGACTCAATCCAACAATCATCCAAACACTTCGCATCAACGACGACACAATGTGTTTATGGCAAACCTAAATAGTGATGGGCAAAGGTGGTACGGTGGTCACCATGGGACCAACTATGGGTTCACGGTGGTGCAATTATGGCTTAACAGTTGTTATGAATGGGTTTGAAGATTTAGATCTCACACTTATGGGGGGTTCAATCTAGGTGCAACAACAATGAGATTGGATGAGGGGTTAAAGAATAAGTGTTTGAAAATTTGTGACACCTTTTTTTTTTGCAATTTATAGGGGTTCTTAACCTCAAAAAATTGTAAGAACAATATCCAACAACTTGACCGATTAGGAAGTGACACATAAGCAAGGAAGTAAGACGTCTGACCAAAAAGAGTACATATTTTAATTTTTTGAGGATAAAAAAACAAACGAAAATTTATTGGGACGAAATCTATACTTTAGTAATTTTACAAAGACGAAAAACATATTTTAACCAAAATTTAATTTTTCATCCTTCCAGTTTTAATCATTTTGATTTTAATCCCTATTATCAATAACATGCCAAAACATTTGCCCTTCAAAGATCAATCATTAGAACCAATGACTATATTATGAGGATCAAAACATAAATAATAAAATTGTAAGAACTAAAACCTAAATAGAGTGAAAAGTATAAAAACCAAAACCTATACTTGTGAAATTATGGGACCAAAAACTACATTTTTGGTATATGAACTGATCAAGGCAAACTAGAGAGAGAAAAATGTATTTAACAAAAAAAGAATCAAATTTCTAAGGCCTGGCGATTGATAAGAAAACTTGCAATGACTTTTGTACAAGGAACTACGAGTTAAAATACAGGAATAGGTTTTCAAATTATACATGTAAAAACAATGACCCATCATATCCTTGGTACTTTTTCGTCCCCAGTTAACCATCTCGTTAGCCAGCTCGGATCATCAGCATAGAATTTACAAGATTTGGGAATAATCCCAAGGTCAGCACCAACTTGGTCATACTCCTTTAGAGCTGCTTCCATTTCTGCTGCAACGACAGCATCATTAACAATTTCATATGAACTCGTGCTTAAAGCATCTGCATAGTGTTGCTCCTTCTCAGGGTCATTTTGGAAAAGTTCCAAGGCAGGTCCCTGCATATATGCCAAGGATGATGAGGCTAAAAACTACATTTTGGCAGCAAACATGCATAGACAAGAATAACATAAGACGTCCTAGTGTAGATGTTATTTTATCTGCCTCATTTCATAATTATTTGTTTATTTCTTTCTTTATATATTTCTGGCGTGTTGGGTTGCACAGCTAGAACTTGATGCGAGTCAGACCTTGGATTTATTATTCTTACAAGACCAACAAGATCCTTTCATGTGTCTGTACAGTATACAATAGGTTGATCAGTCACACAATTGTTTTTTTACCCACACCAACACGATCTGCAACAAAAAAGATAAAGACAACTGATGGGCCCACAACAACTGGGCCTCCAGTTAATATATACAAGAGAAAGAAGAAAAGGATTAGTGCTTAATGGGGAATAGGAATACTGTTTGAGAGGCAGTGGAGGCTTCTAACAGAATGGACAGCTGTCCTAAGAGCATTGGTAACAAATATGCATGGAATCATGCAAAGGAGCGTGAGTATGAGGGCGAGAGGGGGGTATTTTGTCGTTCTGGGTGGCAATTGCCATTGGGCAGATTAGTCTCTCTTCTCCTAGATATTTCTTTCTTTTACAGTTTCCACAATTTTTTGCTCATTACTTTGTAATCAAAGCTCAGTTCTCCGACTTCCCTATATCATTTCAATAGAAGTTTCAGTTACTATTAAAAACATAACATAACAATTAACCAAGCAGGTAGTTAAACTAACGTAGAGGTCTGTAACTTTACTATAGTGCCTTGTTTGAAGCAAGCAATGGTGTGTTTCTTCAATTAATTCTAGATTCAAGGTAGTGTATGCATTATCATTATTCATGTTAAATTGCATACCTGACATAACTCAGCATAATGTTTATATATCTCACTACTTTCATCTTGATCGCCGAGGAGACTACCTCCATACCAACCGTTGGCCTCATTTGCTGAGGTCATTGTAAGGTACCTACAAAATCAAGATTATAAAAGGAGCATCATCTGTAAACTGAAAAAACTAAAAGCATCAAATGAGAATGAAGAATGTGGGACTATCTACAGTGGCCATATGCCTCCAAACGGACACCACAGGATTCTCAACTGATGAGGAATATTTAGTGGTAATAAAACAATTTTGTTTTCTGGTAGTTTTGAATATAGTAGATCCCAGAGTTGCACTTAATAAACTTTTAAAGGAAATTCTTTCAGGAATCATAATTTAAATCAACTGTAACATGGTTATTGCTAATTGCAGAAAATTAACTAAGTTTAGAATTATATGTGGCCTTTTAAAATTTTAACAGCTCTAGCTCTAGCTCCACTTAACAGATCAGATTCAAATGCACTAAATTTGGTCAGTTAATCAGCATATCTCAGCTCTGTCTAAAGCTAACAAATCACAATGCTCTAAGTAAAAATACAAATGGGTTAGTGGTGACCTAAAGTGAAAAATGTTTGCCAATAGAAAAATGACCAAATAGGATACTGAACATCAAAGGAAAAAATGGAAGGTGCGTCAAAGTCTTGAAAGGATAATGCACTTTTCAGATGCATACCTTTGGAAAACATCCTCTTTATTCATATCATTGCCAGAGGAAAGCCAATTCAAGTCACAAAAGCCATTAGCATGAGATCCTTCAACGTCAGATTCACGAGAAGCAACTTTTGCAGCAGAGGAACCCTCTTCATACTTTCTCTGGCCGAAAAGCCAATTTGGGCTTTTGAGCTGTATCTCACTGGGAATCAACAGACAATCAGTGGCTCAACAAAATTACCTCAAGTTACCTATAGCACAGAATAGCTTTTGCTTTCACACTAGTCAGACATTCTGTCCACTTTTTCCCATCCAAAATGAGAATATACATGGTTATTGGTTAGGGTGGAAGGGGTGGCTGACACAGCAACTAAGTTTAAGCAAGGAATTTACATTGATCTATAAATGGAGGCTCTAAGCTTACAGATAAGAGAGATTCTCTTCTACCAATCATGTTACTGAAGGTAACAAACTAATTAATGGTTTGTTTATATTAGATGTTGGTCAAAGCCAGTGGGAGTTGAGCAAAAGGAATAATAAAAGTCCTATAAATGCTACTGAAAAAGTGTGAAAAGTGCATTGGGAATCAAAGGTTTTCCTGTTTGTTTTAGTGAAAATCTTAGCCAAACACACTGTAAGTTGTTCATAATTACAAAATATAATAGGCAAGCGGAAAACAACCAAAGAAAAACTATGTAGCGCAGGGACATAACTAAAAATTTGGCAAAAGTTCAGGAACCCGCAGAGTAATTAAACCAAAATAAAATTCAGAAGTAAAATCATTAAACAGCAACTCAGAAAAGAGAAATTACGCTGCATCAGGTGCTACACCACTGTTTCCAGAAACCCCACCTGGTCTCTGATCAGGCTCACAGCATAGTCTTACATTTTTTATTTTACTACAGGTCTTTTCAATTAACTTGTCAAATGATGTCAATTTTACGCGAGAGAAGTCATCTCTACAAGCTGGTATAGGCAAGAATACCATTCCACCTCTTCCAGAAGGACTGATATTTGGTTCAGAACTGCAAAATTCAGGAAGAAATTGAAGATTGATAGGGAAGTAAACAATAAAAAATATATGTACAAACAAAAAATGAGAAAACCGATGCTGAATGTAACATATCATAGAAGCATGTCACTGATTTTAATACCAGCCATTTTATCAAGGAGGACTCACCACTTCTCAGGAATTAGATCATCCCCAATCCCAGATACATGGAGATAATAATCTGAATCCAGCTCCCAGAGAGCAGGTTTCCCTTCCTGTGGTTGGAAGTAACCTAAAAATCTGGCAATAGAACAATGTCTTTAATATTTAAAATTATTTATTATTTATTCAAGACAGGATTAATTAAGGGAAAGAGTATTTGAACATTAGAAACCTAAAAATATAAAATCTTACTAAAGATGAACTATGAATTCCATCTAGGAAAGGAAAAGAAAATTTTTGAGATAAAATAGGTGGAAGGAATAATACAAGTTTATTGCATCTTGTTTTTCACCATCTGTGTAAGCATTGCTATAGTATCGTTTTATGGATTTTAAAAACTCTCTTGATTGTGTCGTTGCTTTCCACTTTCCCTGCCTCTCTGGAAACACCTGTCATTCACCAAAATATATGTTACATATATCTCAACAGCTGCAGAAGAAGATGCAAATAAGCAGATTAGATATTTGCGGCAGATTACATAAATTTAGAATCCCGCAAAATATGTCATACAGTATTGTGAGCAGCAGAGCCACCGTATTGCTGGGCAAGAGCATCTCCCATACTTTGATACATATCCATTAGAGCTGCAGCAATACTACTATCAGGATCCACTTTTGGAACATCAGTCAAACCCATTGCATGGAGCTGGCGTCCTAAAGCTTGAAGACCATATGCATACTGGGCAACATTTGTACGGTCCAAGCAGTCAATGCAGTTGGTACGGAGAACTCCACTCTGAAAATGTGGTGCATCACTACCAAAATTATCTTTTTTATTCTGATGGTTCATGTCAGTCTCTTTGTCTCGATTAACCACAGAATTTAGCATTTCATTACTGTTCCCAATCCTCACAAGATCCCCAGAACTAGCTCTCAGATCTCTCAGTGAAGTATCCCTATAAAAATACACAATGAGTTGAAAATAAAAATAGAACTTCCTTTCTCTAAAGAAACATTTTGCACTTTTACAATTATAAAATAGAACTGCAATAATATTCATTAAAAAAAAGAATCATCCGGAAATAACACTGGCATCAATGATTTTATATTAAATATCTAACAATTTCCATTTTTCACTAGAACCTCTACTGATATAGCCACAAGTGTTGTTACCTTACCACCATCAAAATAAAATAATCATTGAATTATATTATGCATTTAAGTTTAAAGTTATGGTAACGATATTATGTGTTTATAAAATTTAAACCATACATCTAATCAACAACATAGACTTAAATTTAGAATTACAATTTATTTTATAAATCCTTGTGCAATACAAATATAAAACCAGAATCAAGTTACAGTTGTAAATTACATTTTTCTCCCCAAAATGGAGTCTAGTCTTAAATGCCCTAATAGGAGAGATAACATAGATATTTGACTACTGGTATAATGCTATTATTTCTTGGGTAGCATTGATACGAAGACCTTTAGCAATCATCATTATTCATTACAGATTAAGTCATGTTTTCCCTCAATCATCTAAAACTGATCATCCAAAGCAATATTCCAGTTCAAAGTCCAAAAATAGATAACACAGGAAATCTTAAGATCAAAAAATGAAAAGAACAGATATGAACTTATTCAATCATTTTATGATTTTAATGGAGACTACTAGTTCTATATCTCCCTTAATTGTGGAAAGAGCATAAATAACAGTGAGTCTGTATCTATAACAGCAGGTGGTCAAACTTCACAACAAAAGTTATGAGGAGGAAAAGGTCACAGACCCCTGCATTTTTCACATCTTTTCTTTCTTTCAAGTTAAGAGTTATGATTCAACTAAAACTTACATGAAAAAACAAGAAAAAGACGGTTTTGAATGTTAAGTAATAATTTCAATGATGGACATACCTCCCCGTGCTTGTTCTATTGCTCTTGTTGGCTCTCTTAATGATGCTGGTTTTACCACTGTAGTAAAACCCAGTTAAATCAAGAGCTTCACTTGCTACAGCTCCTAAAACTGCCAAAACATTGGCAGACTTGCTTTGAAAATGACAGAGAGGAATAGAGAATAGTCAGATTTAAATTTGAAATGCAAAAAAAAGAAAAATGAAGAGACTGCTACTGTGAGACAGAAAGATAAAGCATAACATGCTTACCTCTTTGCAAACTTGTGAAAATCCCAGTGAATAAATCTAAGATGGTTCTCTACTGGTAGAATTTGGTTCAGATACCCAACAGCATTTGCAAATTCACGCCTCAGCATCATTTCTCGAGGCCGCTTCTCAACTGTCTGTATTTCATCATTTAAATGAGCAACAAGAAAGTATAAATTATCTTTTTTATAAAAGAAGCAATTCAATAATGCAAAGGAAAAAATGAGGAAGGAACAAAAAAACATGTAAATTCATATTCTTAACTTTTTCAGCACTAACTATTTTTATATGAGGAATTACCTTAATCAAATTAAGAACAATAATCGGATTGCCATATCTCTTAGCTAGGTCTTCAAAATGCAATTTTGTTGCTTGGTATGTTGGATCATACCTCTGCACTGGAAGTCAAAACAGGGGGGAGGGGGACGTTAAAAGAGAGCTATTATAACAGCATAAAATTTAATAATGAACAGGATAAATATTAATCTCGACTATTTTCATACAAATTATGTCAGGCTTGGGGCTAAATCTTGATGCTTCTTGTGACCAGAAAAGCGGTATTGATCCACGCATTTGCACAACTGAACTCATCTTTCCCTTGCAAGAGCCTGATTCTTCATCAAGGACAATCTGCTCTGTCTCAACATCATTAGCAACCCTCCCCCGATCATTCACACCCCTTTTCAAGTACCTGCAGAAACAATTCATGACAGAGAAAAATAATCCAACTGTTACTATTTTAGCCGGATAGACACAATATAGAACCAAATATCATTGCAAATTACAAAATACAGATAATTCCTGATAGCAAAGAATACTGCCATGTTTAATCACTGCTATATAACCAGCACAAATCCGCTAAATATGAAGAAAAAAAGCATCAACAAGCAAATGTTCAACAAATAAGTGTACAATGGACTCTCTGCTCTAGATGAAGGCCACAATAGAAAAAGCTTTTGTTCAGTAACCACTGTAAAAAGTAAAATAAACTATCCTATAGAATAGAACACTTGAGAACAATTAATATATGATAAAAAAAATTATACTTCTGGGGCGACTTATTTACTATAGAGTAGAAGTCTCCCCTACCGTAACAATAATGATAAGCTCTAGGAAAAACAATCCAATGTCACAAAACTCAACATATAAGAGATTCTTTGCAAGCACACCAACAAATACGGTACTAATCATTACATTAAATGACACCATACAATTCAAAGCCTATAATTAGTCAAATATACAAAATACATACAACTACTACCATAGCATCACAGCCTAAATAATTGCACACCATATTTCTCCTTGCAAAAAAGGACAACTTGAAAAAAAATAGAGGAATGATAAACCGAATTAGGCAAGAGTATCACAATAACAGGCCTCCAAATCTATGCAACTTTTTAAGACTTAATGAATAAGGAGAGATCATGAGTTTAAATTCTTTGCTAGGAAGTATAAAAGCTACACCTTTTTTACAAAGTACAAACCACTGGGAAATTTGGTAAACAAGTAGGAAACAATGGGCTACTGAAAAAAAAAATCTAAAACTAAGAATGAAACCTGGGTCTACATAAAGAAGAAGGGGAAATGTGGAACACGATAATAATAGTTTTCCCAATCATTTCCAAAGCACATTTACCCCGCAACGAAGACATTGAAAAGATATTTTTAGAGAGAATAACTCATTTCTTTTTCAGAACAACTCAACGTACCTTCAGCATAAATAAAGAACACTATGCAAGTTCCTTTAAAACAGACAGTTGTGATAAACAGATCAAGGTAATGGAAAGGACCATGAGACCAATAAAAAGAGGAGAAAAGAAAACAGTTGTGTAATATGTATCATCAGCGGGGAATGAGAAAGAGCAAAAAATAAATCATACATGTCAAAGGAAATGACTGAGTTGGCACATATAAAGGCAGTCTCAAACATGATATTTCAGAATAACTAGGAATGCGGGCCATATAGGAAAAACAGGGACATTCAAATGAGAGATGGGCAAAGGTGGAGAAAACCAAGAGCAAAGAATCATCAAAAGAAAGAAAGAAACTAAGAAAATTCTCTCAGGAAGAAAGAGAGAGAGAAATCAGATGTGTCTACATGATTGAGGAACAAAGCAAATCTTCCCAAACTCTCCAATAAAGGATAACCTTATAGAGGTATCCATCGCAAAGAGAGAATAAGAGGCTAACCTGGTTTGTTGCTCCTCCTCCTTCAATCCTTCCCTGGACAAATCACAGCAAATAATAGCCTATGGGGGTAAAACTTACTGTATAAATGCTATCCAAAACGTTGAGTTTGAAAGACACACAAATGTAATTTGTCACATAGAACATGATATATGTGTTTTATACAAATTGCCCATTGAAGTGGAAGTGGAAGTGGAACACACGTGCAATGAATTTGAGTATGTAGATGCTCAGACATCAAGACCAAAAGCCCATAAGAAGTCAACAGCTAAATAACCTTCATGTTTATGATTTTTTTGAAGAATCAAATCCTTATAAATTGACTCACAAGGAATTTCTAACCTTTCCACTGGATAAAATCAATTAATCTAATACATGGAGAACTTATTATACTTATACACAAGTAGATTCATTTTTACAATCTTGGCTTAAATCCTCTAACGGTCCACAAAGCAAGACCCCTTTCTCATCCTTATACTACAACAGCTTTTCCTCAACTTGATTGTCCTCCACTGTGGTTGCCCAATTTCTAGCTTTGACACTTTGGTAGTCAAACATCCTTCCAAACTCTCATGTTTTTAGAAATCTAAATGAAAGCAAGAAATTCTTTATTCTATTCATTTCCGTAATCTTTTGGATAAAAGAGCATAAACACCAGACAACTTCTTTATAATAAATATTTCTATAAATTTATCATTTACTTCCAGTTTGGAATTATTTCCCAACAAGTCATTTTTTTGTTTTTGGAATGAAGCACTCCAAAGATTAATGATTTATTATTTATACAACATTGGATAAACAACTTTTGTTATATTCAGACAGAATTATATAGTTTCTCATTAAAGGTGTATTGGCTTGTGCTCAATCAACTGGCACATCAAATGTAGGAAAGGACTAAGACTTGTAAGGATACCCAACGTCAGTACAATCTTCAAACATTACAAATTTAGAATATCCTTCCTTATCTAACAAAACACACCAAAAGCAGTTTATAATATGGTTTGACTTGGTCTCTAATGAGTATTTTTTCACTTTTGAAGGAACTACAACTATTATCCATCCTATCAACCACTATTGTTTGCAGTCGCCTAGTCATTCAAACCCCATGGAAAATTGCTTCAGTAATAAGATGAGAAGTAGGAAACATTTTCAGTGTACCAGATTGTTTCATTAACAATTCACAAAAGAGAGAGAGAGAGAGAGAGAGAGAGAGGAGAAGCAATCTTAAGTTATTATATACTAAAAAAGAACAATCATATATGGCTACAAATTTAACAGAACAGTTCTAAGGACGAAATTAAATATAACACGAAAACTTAGAAAACACTTATCTAATTTAAATTATCACAATTATTTGATGACATCTGAATCGATTGTACAATATGTGGAACATGAATGAAATATCAAAATAAGAACATACCGTGTCCCTGCGAAATGTCTTGATCGTCTAGAAATCAAGGAAACACTGAAGTCCCTCCCAAAAATTGATAGACGAATCTGCCATTTTTAAAATCCTAAATTGGTTATACAATGACAATCACTGTGGATAGTTAAACTAATTGACAGGACAACAAAATCTTGTGATAAAAGTGGGGGGGATAGGCAACGAAGCATATCTGTATGCGTATGTATCTAACTCTAAATTTGTATAAATAGAAACAATATAATTATGTGGACCAATTATATTTCCAAAAGGAAACAAATTATTGAAATGAAACACTTATATAGATCTTCTGAGGCATAGAAGATCTTTTACATCAGAAAACATGATTGAATGAAGTCAATGAACTAAATCTCCCAAGAGTTGGTGTATTATTGATTATTTCCCTTTCCTTCTTGATTTGCACATTTTGGAGCATATATTATAACCCTATGGTAATACATTCCCTATTTTATCTCCAATGGAATTCATATTTGAATCTAAAAAAAATTGCTCTTATTTGTTGGAAAGTGAATAAGGCACAAGAAATGAGCTTTACAGGAAAACACCCTAATGGAAATGGAATCTAAAGACCGAATCCCACGATCAACTGAATGAAGTGACAAACATTCAAGAAAGCCAAGGGTTTGTATGGTTCCATTTTTTGTGTTTTACTTATAAAACTATTCGTGAAAAATGACTCCAAAATGGTTTTGAAATCAATATTTCTTAAAAATATGTTAAGGTGAATTATTATAGAAATAAGTTTTAGCATAGACAAGTTTTATGACAAATCTCATCTCCTCCAATTACCATCAAGCACGTCCCATTTCATCAACCAATAATGTATTCTGTTCTCAGCCCTCACTGTTACCCCAGCACTTGACAGTAATTATTGCATTAAAGTAAATAATACAAGAACCTGAAATTCTGTCAAATTGGTCCATACAGAAACAAGTTTTTACCAGGCCATTATCATACGATTAAGAAGTAAGCCAAGCCATTGAATTCAGAAAAGATTCAATGGTGGTGTGGTGAGATATAGACTTTAAGAGATTGATGAATGACAATCCTGCAAAAGAAATAGAAGAATCGGTGGCAAGGACTACAGTGTATCTGCCAACCTCATTCTCATCCAAGTGATCAAACCAAGACAGGGAAAATGAAGGCATTTTGTTATTTGATTATTGAACCCAACCACGTGTTTATTCTATCCCAAATTCAGACAATATTCATCTTGCTCTAATAGCAGGTATTATATATATATATATATATATATATATATATAAAGTAAATTCATCATGGATCTTTAATAAAAATGCATGGTCCAAAAAAGAGTATCTTGCTCAAAAAATAAATATTCATTTGTACGTTTATCATAAAAAAATTCTATGTTTTTTTAAGCTTACATTGATGAATGACAGACAGCAGAAAGGAAGCAACAAACCTGCCTAAAATGACCATGAACTAAAGCTATGGTCCAAATGGTGTTATTGCATCTTGATCTGATTGCTTGTGTCAAATACGCATTCCAAACAAATATGTTATCATATGACATTCCTTCCTCTTGACTGGAGCCGGAGGAGACGTTCTTTTGCAAACTTTGCATTATAGGGTAAGTGTAACTAAAGAAAAAATCCTTGGTCAAATCGACACTAGACAAAAGCTTTTTGTACCTGTAGAAAGAAGAGGTAATGTTAAATTGTGTTGTTTAGAAATGGGAGAAGTTAGAAGTAGTTACCTGAGCTCAGTCTTAGAGTGAGCTAAATCAGATTGAATTGAAACATGTGGAATGGTTATCAATTGGCTCTCCTTGATGCTATAGATTGCATGGCCACAAATAGAACCAATTTGTCTGCGCTTAGTAACGAGAATCAAATAGTAGGACTCGAGAAACTTGATGCAGCCTGGAGTGGAGAGAAACAAGAGTATTAGTATTAGTATAAATATAAATGATTCCGGCACGGCAATTGATTCTCAGAGAGAGAGAGAGATTAGTACTAACCGGCAATCCCGAAAACCTTAGCGACAAAAGTGAGGCCGCCAGTGGCCCTGTTACCTTCAGCAATCCGCTGGAGCAAGCTATTGATTTCCTGGGGAGAATACAGCACGGGGTCTTGGCTGATATTCAGATCCGACGGCTCTGATCGATCGATTTTCAACACCCGGAAGAAATTCTTGTTCCGATCACTTCCGATCAGGTAAAACCTCTGCAATTCAAATTCAAATTCCAATTACAAAATATTCGATTCGATGATGAATTAATTACTAATAATATATAATTTCCTACCGCTCTGGTTTCGTAGAGTCTGAACTTCTCGAGGGCGTAAGAGTCGGGATCGAGTTCGGGATCATTGGAAGGGTGAACTTTTGCGGTTGATCCCATATTCTTATTCCCGGATTTCGCCATCTATCTCTCTATTCTCCGACTCACTCATACCCGACCAAATGCTTATTTCTTTCAACTTTCAATCCCATGACCATGAGAACAAGGCACGTTGGAAAAATTATAAGAGACAAGCTTACAGAAAGAGATAACTCAACTATATCCTCCGTGCGGAAAATAGGGCGAAACGACTATTTGTAGGTTTTTTTTTTTAAATTATTATTTGGAGGTTCGATTGGAATTATTATTAAAAAAAAAAGATAAATCATATTACTTTTTCTAACTGAAATTATAAAATATGAATAATTTTATTTTTTAATTAAAGTTGTAAAATATTTTTCTTAGGATTAATTTTATTTTTTGTATATTTTAAAAAAATGTAAATATTTTTAATTTAATTATTCAATAAATAAATATATTTTTAATTTTTTAGTTTTAATTAATATTTTCTATATTATTTTATGCAATATATTTTCTATATATTTTTATATGGTTTAAAAAAAACTTAAACAACTTTAAAAGCTGAAAAAATAAAATTTAACATCTTTTGACGTCGTGAAATGATAAAAAATTAATATTAAAAGAAATAATAAGAGTTTAATAAAATCTTAA
>PYAF01001612.1:405995-419215 GCA_007407185.1 Glycine tomentella | reverse complement strand
GCACTAGTTAACAAAGTTACTTAATCATGTTTAATTATATCAATTTCAATTAAAAGTATTTTTTTAATATCATTCATTAAAATTTGATATTAAGGATAAGAAAGAGTAATTGAAAGTAAATCCTCAATTAAATTGAAGATATTTTAGAGATGATAACATTAAATGATTAGATAAAATTAATTAAAAAATTATATTTGAGAAAAAAAATATTTTTCCTATATTTAAGACTAGCGGGAGTATATGATACTAACATACTCTTTCAAATGTTACTTTTTCTAGACATTGTTATTCCTCACTTAACCATAAATCATAACAACTTATCTCTTATGTCATATTTGAAGTTTTATCTACCCCGTAATTACACACTTTAATTTTAATTAAACTTTATTTCTCTTTTATTTTATTTTTGTTTATTGGTGATAAAATGTGTAAATTTCATAATTTGGTTATAAAATTTATAAAAAACGTGAAAGATGAGTGTCAAAAAGTATAATTAATTCTTTTGAAAATATGTATGAATGAAATGACTTATAATAATAACTTTTTAAAGAGAAATTAGTATTTAAGATTTGTCACGAATGAGTCCCCCGAAACCATAATCTCCTAGGTTTTCGCAAGGACTACCATCAACTTTCACTTTCACCAAACCTGGTTGAAGAGGCTCCCATGTAATAGAGATGAGAGGTTTAGACATTACACGAGGATTGTCTTTCATCAAAACTTGGAGTTATTGAAACTTGATTGATGATGTACCAATGAGGCCATTATTTATCTTTAAAAAATGCAAACATTTGTTGACTTCCACATATTCCAACAAGTGCAAACAAATTAAAGCTCTGTATCATGGTTCAAAAAGCGCTTAATCGATGACGGTCCATCATGGTCGTCCCAAAATTGGTCACCCAAAAAATGAAGATTGTCCCATATTTGCTTGTTATATGTGCAGTCCCTCAACATGAGTCAAATCTTCCACAAGGGTACTGCACTAGCAACAACATAAATTAGGGGTGTTCGTAGGTCGATTCGGATTGGTTTTGGCCAAATTTAGGACCCAACCCAATCAAATTTGATCGGTTCGGTTCGATTTTCAGAAGAAAAAAATTGAAACCCAATCCAACTGAACCCGTTCATGAACGGTTTGGTTCGGATCACAGGGTTACCCATTTAATTTTTTTAAACACTACTATTTTATATCACAATTCTTTCAAATATCTTATACGATTAACACAATATTATAAAATGTATTAAAGTAGTAAAATTGATTTATCTAATACCATCAGTATAATATTCTAAAATAGACTTATAATATAAATTAAAACAAAAGATTTTTTAACAAGATTTACTATAATAGTCTAAATCACAACTGTTTCTTACAAATCAAATTTTGTTATAACCAATTTTGTTGCAATCAGATTTGCTGAAACAAACAAATAAACAAAATATGTTTCATTAATATTACAAACATGGTAAACAAAATATGAAAAAAAAGGTGAAACAAATAACAATATACCTGAAAGTAATACATTAAGAGGTTTTAAAGTAGGGAACATAACTCAAATGTCTAAAATACAAGGTCCTAAACAGTTAGCTAAGTGTCATGATTTATTTATATAAAACTGTGGATGATCAATTTAAGTCAATTGAGAACTTTTTTAATATTGAAAATTATTTCATTTGGTCTAATTTTTGGAAGCAATCGAGAACTTTTTTAATTATAAAAGTTTGCTATTAAAACTTTTATAACATATGAAAATTGTGTTGGTCCCAGATGAATTCAAGAAGGGGGTGAATTGAGTTTTATAAAATAATTAATAATTTAAAATCAAACCCAAAGCAATAATATGAAGATAAGAGATAAAGAAGACACAATTAATTTTAACGTAGAAAATCCAATTGGGTAAAAAACCACACGTCCAAATTGGATAATCGATCCAATGGACAACTCCACTATGATAATTTTGTGTACAAGAGTTCCTAGTATCCTTGTTTCCTAGTCTACCCTTACACAACAATTATTCCAACTGGTATCCTTGTTTCCCAGCAAAAAGTTATAGTCTCAATTCACAAAGAATAGAAACATACTGGTATTCTTGTTTCCCAGCCAGACTGGTATCCTAGTTTCCTAGTTGCGATCTTTTTCAAAGTCAAGAAGAAGAATACAATAAAATAGTTACCTTTACGCTTCTATTCCTTAAGCAAATAGGTACTTTTAAATCCTGATGGAGAGTTAAAGACTTTAAATCCTGATGGAGGGTTAAAGAATTAGACTTGTCAAATGCTTCTATATGATCTCACAATAATTCTCTCAATGATACAAACATAAACTCTCTAAAACTCTAATATTATTTGGAATTGAATGCATACATGAACACCAAAATATGTTTCTATTTATACTAATTTAAAGATATGATTTTAACCAATTTTTGAATGCAATCCTAAATATATTCTATCATATTATCCAATGTCATCTTAAAGATATTCTATTATATTATGCAATGCAATTTTAAAGCAAATATCTTGGCAAGATCAATTTTCTAATCTCCTTATATAAAATCTAATAATATATATATAATAAAATTTATATTATTATTACGGGTTCACAGATTGGGTCATCGGGTCAATGGATCTGTAAATCTAAACCCGTGACCCAACCCATACATGAACAGTTTTGATCGGTTCAGTTCGATTTTGACCCAAATATATAAATGACCTCACCCAAACTGTTCGGATCGATTCAAATCAATTTGGGTTCACGGGTGGCCTGTACCCGTGAACACCCCTAACATAAATCACTGTTGAGTCCAGTGTCACTATCTCCTTTCAATTCTATCACCGTCGGAGTGCATGAACTTCATCCTCAAATCATTGTAATCGATGAGGACAGGCTCGAGGGATTTCAGTCATTACACCCCCAATACCAAATTCGCTCCACATAGAGGTAAAACATGAAGATCAATAGTGAAAGTTTGGCTCTGAACATGAACGGCTATGCCCACGCATAGCTGCTGACAATCAAGTTCATTGACATTGCCACCATGACTTTGAGTGGGTTTGTGGGCTGTGCGTTGAGGCCTAATGATTTCACTAAATGTTCCTGCATAGATTTATGAGTGCTACCCCCGTCAATTAATATAACCACCAGTTCGTTGGAAATGCAACCCAATAACCGTAAGGTTTCTAGTGCCAAATGACCCAAAAGAGCATGGAAACTGATTTGGGCCTGTGAAGAAGTTGTCGATTCCATAGGCTCGGGTTGTAGTTCTGTGAAATCGAGTTCTCCCTGTGCAATGTCCTCCTCATCCACAATCAGAACGAAGAACTTGGAGGAATATTTGTGACCGCGACTAAACTTCTCGTCGCAGTTGAAACGTAGCCCCTTTTCCCAGCGTACCGTCATCTCCTCCAGTGAAAGATGCTTAAAGGGTAGTGAAGGTTGTTTTGGGGGAGAAGGTAACAACGATGGTGGTGGATTCAGAGTTGGAACGAGTGGATAGTGTGGCATGGAAAGGACATGGAGGTTGGTCTTACCACGAAATGCTTGACACTGTTCACTGAACTTTTCTTCTTGGAGGCGGGCCAAAGCCGCCGCCTAGATCAATGTCAAGGATTGTAACGCCTGAACCTCACGGCGTATTTCTGGTGCAAAACCGAAAATGAATCAACTCAACTAGAAGGGGGTAGGTAAACCCATAATGCGATTGCGAAGATATTTGAACTTAGAAAGGTAGTCGTTGATAGAGCCACGTTGCGTAAACTGAAACAGTACCCCCATAGGATCCTCATACTGCGACGAAGCCAATTGAGCCATTAAAGCCTGATGGAAATTGCTCGGGAAGAAATCTGACCATTGCATGTCATCCATTAAAACTAGGCGAAAGCAGGACCTTCCATGTAAAAAAAAGGCTATGGTAAGTCGTTCGAGGTCAGTAGTTGTGTGATATTCGAAATATTGGGTGATCTTGAAGATCCAGCCCGAGGGGTCCGAACCATCAAAACGGGGAACCTCCAATTTCATACGACGAGGGTTGGTAAAGAGAGATACAAAGTGTGGTATAGTAGAAGAGGATGTAGGAGAATGTGGATTGTCTTCGAGATGGACCATTTTATAAAGGAGTTCATCGAGTTTGGTGGTCATGTTGTGTTGAGTGGCAGTAAGGTTGAGTTGATTGGTGGTGACTGTGGCGATGGCATCCTCGATACGGTCCATATTGGACTTGGAGAGGGTGGACTTAGCTAATGAGCTTAATGAAAGCACCAAGATGTTAGGATCACAAAGCTAAATTCCTAGAGTTCGAGGACTAAGAGCCTCTTAAGAACAGAGGTGAGAAAAAAATATTATTTCTTGCTACCTTCTTTCTTAGCACATATGAAATACATTGTGATATCAGATTGCAGTTAAGGAAAATAACATAAAGGAAATAACATAATGTAAATGGCAAACAAGAATATTCCTTCTAGTGCCAGCACAACCCTCCCCCTAACAAAATTGGTTAGGCCTCCTCAAACATAATCTTCTACATACTTCGGTGGAGTGACTTTTCTTTTGTGTCTGCCTATATTATCCTTTTGGTCCATAATCCCTTTCTTATCAATCTTCCTACCTAAAAACATGAATAAAGGAAAGATTCCAAAGATGACACTTGAACCCATCAATCTTCTAGATTATGGATGCATAAGGATGCAAAAGAATTCTCTTGGTCGAGTAACTGGAG
The DNA here is from genome assembly GCA_007407185.1 of Glycine tomentella. Taxonomy (NCBI): domain Eukaryota; kingdom Viridiplantae; phylum Streptophyta; class Magnoliopsida; order Fabales; family Fabaceae; genus Glycine; species Glycine tomentella. The sequence goes on along the minus strand of PYAF01001612.1, from coordinate 414,503 downwards.
ATCAATAGCTAAATCACTCTCTCATATAACAAAAGAGTATCCAACCTCTAAAGCAATTTTCAAGTCGTATAATATTGCATGCAAGTCCTCGTTCATGTTTGTGGTATGACCATGTGACCGTGAGAAGCCCTTGAGCCAATTATCACTATTATCATGAACGAGTTCCCTAAAACCAGAATCTCCTAGGTTTTCGTAAAGACTACCATCAACGTTCACCTTTACCTTCACGAAACCTAGTTGAGGAGGCTCCTATGTAACAGAGATAGGAGGTTCAGAAATTACTCGAGGATTATCTTTCATCAAAACTTGGATAGTTATTGAAACTTGATTGATGTACCAATGAGGCCACTGTTTATCTTAAAAAATGCAAACATTTATTGACTTCCAAAGATTCCAACAAGTGCAAACAAATAAAAGCTCTGTATCATGGTTCAAAAAACACTTAATCCACAACGGTCCATCATGTTCATCCCAAAATTGGTCACCCGAAAAATGAATATTGTCCCATATTTGCTTGTTATATGAGCAGTCCCTCAACATCATGAGTTAGATCTTCCACAAGAGTACCGCACCAGCAAAACATAAATCAAAAGAAAGATGTTACTTAAAAGAGACAAAGTTAATGGGTAGATTATGATGATAGACAAGTTATAAGAAGTTTTGATGCTTTGAGATAATTTTTAACCCCAAACCCAATCCTAACTCTATGGTGTTTTTTAACCAAAAGCTACCACTATCTTAAATTCTTATTTTCTTAAAAGAAACTATTTATCTTATTATAAGTTTATAATCTAAAAATAATAATTACTATTTATAAATAAAAGATGTTGGAATTGGCAACCTCACGATGTCAATCTAATTTTTTAAAAATAAAGTTTTCAAAATTAAAAGAATAATTATTTTTTTATATGGTAGAAATTGAAGAAATTATAGCCTCTTGGTAAATTGAATGTGTAATTAAACATTTTTTTTTTAAAAAATTAGAGACAAAATAAAAAAAATTAACAAGAAAAAAGAAAGGTGTGGTGGAGACTGAGTTGAGAATAAAAAAGATAGGATGGCTGTTGCACAAGCTCGAGGCCTCGATGGCTAATCAAACCCTCATCCATTTGATCTTCACTCAGAAATCACTATCCCAATGCCCCACTTCGTAAATTTTCGGCTTTTCTTAGCCTTCCACACACTCAAAACCAAAGCCCTTCCTTTCTCCACCCTCGTTGATATCCTCTGTTCCCATCTCCACCAAAGCAATGGCAGTGTTGAGAATTCATTGTCTAAGGTTAAGCCTAAACTCGACTCTCAATCTATCATCCAGGTCCTCAACACCTGCAGTGACCGTTCCAATCAACCTCAATTGGGTGTCAGGTTTTTCGTCTGGGCAGGATTTCAATCTGGCTACAGGCACAGTGCTTACATGTATACCAAAGCTTCCAACTTGCTTCGGATTCATCACAATCCCCAGATTATTCGTGATGTTGTCGAGTCTTATGAGGCTGAAGGGTCTTTAGTCACCGTCAACATGTTTAGGGAGGTGCTCAAGCTCTGTAAAGAAGCTCGCCTTGCTGATATGGCTCTGTGGGTGTTGAGGAAGATGGAGGACACTTTCAACCTCCATGCTGACACTGTCATGTATAATCTGGTTATAAGGTTGTGTTGCAAGAAGAGTGACATTGAAACGGCTCTGAAGTTGATCAGTGAGATGAGTTCCAATGGCCTTTGTCCTGATCTTATTACGTATATGGCAATAGTTGAGGGATTCTCTAACGCGGGTCGATCTGAGGAGGCATACTCTGTGCTTAAGGTTATGAGACTACATGGATGTTCGCCCAATTTGGTGATTTTATCTGCCATTTTAGATGGCTTCTGTAGGTCTGGGTCTATGGAAAGAGCATTGGAATTGTTGGATGAAATGGAGAAAGGTGGAGTTTGTACTCCAAATGTTGTTACTTATACATCTGTCATTCAAAGTTTCTGTAAGAGAGGCCAGTGGATGGAAGCATTGGATATTTTGGATAGGATGAAAGCTTTTGGATGCCACGCAAATCATGTTACTGTTTTTACTTTGGTTGAAAGCCTTTGTGCCGACGGTCATGTGGAACAAGCTTATGGGTTATTTGATAAATTTGTGGTGGAACATGGTGTTTCCTATGGTGATTTCTCCAGTTCACTTGTGATTTCTTTGATAAGGATTAAAAAGCTGGAGGAAGCAGAGAAGCTCTTCAAGGAAATGCTTGCTGGTGATGTAACACTGGATACTTTGGCATCTAGCCTCTTGCTTAAGGAGCTCTGTATGAAGGACCGGATATTGGATGGATTGTACTTGCTTGAAGCAATTGAGAATAAGGGATGTTTGTCTTCCATTGACTCTGATATTTATTCTATTCTTTTAATTGGGCTCTGTCAAAGAAGCCACCTCAAGGAGGCCACAAAGCTGGCCAAGATAATGCTTAAGAAATCAGTTATGCTACAACCTCCACACAAAGATGCTGCAATTGATATCTTAATAAAGTCTGGAGAAAAAGATCTTGTGAACCAGTTGACTGGCATACATAAGAAGGGACTTTGATGATAAAATGCTCTATGAAAGAGGTCACATCCATTGTTTATCCGCTGCATTTGTTCACAAGTTTGCATTGTATAACAGCAACAATAGGGATTGGTTTTTGTTACGTAGGCTGATACTTGCTTCATTTCTTCCACTTGTAGGAGACACAGTATTCTTGAGAACAGTATGCTTACCTCTATCTGTTTTGCTAAACCCATTTTCCTTATAGATTCCGCTTAATATTGACAAATTGTTAAACCCATTTTCCTAATACAAACTAATGAAACTTCTGTTCTTTGATGTACAATGGATAATGAGTCGAATAAAATGGTTAAAATATTTTTTTTTCTGTCATGTATTTTAAACTGATTGATGCCATGTTGCAACCCTACTAACATACCATTTCATGATTTAGTTTTCATAGCCTTTGACATTTGAATTCAGAGTTCAACTACTTGAGTGTAAAAGCTATTACTCAAAAGGTTGCTAATCCAATTTCGTGACCCAATTGATTGAGGGAACAAGAATTGGTTTGATCTGTTGAGGATGTAAAGTATTGTTTATCAAAATTTTGGTCGATAAGAGCAAAAGTTGTTAATAATATTACAAATGCTCCGAGTTCATATTTCAGAGTTATGCATAAATAAGTTTTAGGCTGCAATCAATGTGCAACACAACTGCTTGATGTTGTAAAGAATTTATCCAATTGTTCTAAAACCCATTAAGTTCCCTACAACCTTGTGGTCCTCAGGCATGGAAGGAGATTAGGGTTAAAGGGAAAATACCCACATCCTTAAAATTTGTCTATTTGAGCTCTTTGAGATAAATCCATAATCCATTGGGTATTTTGATGACGTAGATTAGTTATGAGTTATGTGTGAGGGGTTGGAAAAATTTAAATAGTAGGATCGTTGTGGTTTGCTCAAAACCCTAGGCATGTTAAATTTTGGGATTTTGTCTAATCTCTTGTTCTTTCGATTTTGATGCTTAGATTCCATGGAAAATACAGTGGTTACTCCTCCCAACAACATTGGAAGGCATTGATTGTGTTCTCCTTAGTTGTGAGTAGTTAATCTACTTGGTGGCACTTTTAAATTCTTTTAGGACAAGCAAGTAAATTTCAAAATATTCTCTTTTTATGATCTTTGATTCCTAGAAGTACTTGAGAATGAAGTAAAATATTTATTTTGCTCGATTGAAATTTATTCTTTGAGATTCTTAATAGTTTTGATAATGTATTTAAGAGGTGGAAATTGATTTTCTCATTGTGAGTTTGTGATTGATTTCTGTTTGCGACAACAAAGAGATAATGTAGCTTATGAGTCAAACACTCATAGTATATATATGTTTTTTGTTTGCTACAACGAATAGATAACGTAGCCTGTAAGTCGAATACTCATAATATATATGTATTTTCCGTTTGCTGCAACAAAGAGATAAGGCAACCTACAAGTTAAATGTTGTAATTCTATAATTAGCGTTCGTCACAACAAAGAGATAATGTGGTCTATGTAGACATAGTAGAATAAATGTTTTTACAAAGTTTGTTATTCTTGAATATGGGTTTAAATGCATTTTTAAACTTTTCCAAGGGAGTAAACAATAGTTTCTAAAACTGAGTTGTATTTTTGTTGTTGTTATTTAATGTCATTTAAATTCTTTTTTGGATATAAAAATATGTGCTATGTTTGCTCACTCCTTCCTGTCCGTTTTGTATTCTTTGCTCTCACTAAGTCTTAGTGAGAGGGTAAGCCCTGACACAGCGGTAAAGTTGTGTCTTGGTGACTTGTTGGTCATGGATTCGAATCCGGAAACAATTGCATATGCAAGGGTAAGACTGCGTACAATATCCCTCCCCCTTACTTGTGCATAGCGTGGAGCATCTGGACAATGGGATACATAGTTTTTTTTTTAAGTCTTTGTGACTTACCCCTTTCTTTTATTTTTCCCCCTCAGACACACAGGTGGTTGAATAGCTGGCTTACTGGGATTTGCTGACTTACCCAGGAATTTATTCATCTTTTTGGTAGGCCTCTATTGTGTATGATGGAGAGTATTTTTTTTTTTTTTTTTTTTTTGTGTGTGACTCCAATATGATGCAGTTGTAGGGATAAGGGTAGTGATAGATATAGAAAAAATTCCTTTATTTTGAGATGTAGATGGTCCTATCTTATAGATATGCTAATGATGTAAGTATGATGTTTTTAGGCACTTTGATGATTAGTGTGTATGACCTATATCACTATTAGTTGATATTTTGGATATTATGTTCAGGACTTATATTGTGATCTGTTGTCTTGATATCTAACTGTTAGATCTAAATACATATATATGTATGAATATATGATATGTTTTCAATATGAGATTTGTCCTGTTTTTTAGGGAAAACTTTGCCAGATTTTCGGTAACCCCTTTAGGTTGGTCTTTTAATTGTTTTAGAGTGAAGTACTCTTAGACTAATTAGGTTAAGGAAATTATAGTTTGCGCACGGGTCACGATCCAAGTGTGGGTTGTGATAGAGAATTTTAGAGAAGGAATATTTCGCAACATTTCCATGCAGAGTTGCAAAAGAACTGAGGCAAACCAGTGTTATTTTCTCATTAGTTTCACTTAATCCATTAAAAAATTCAGATGAATCTAATATGTCAAATCACTACTGTTTTTAAAATTTTGAATCGAATGTCAGATAACATATGATTTTAAGGTTTTTTTCAGATTTAGGATACGTGTACCAATGCCCCCATGAAAAATGCTTTGTAATGCATCAAAGTAGAAGGGATGCTAAATTATTATAAGTACATCTTTTTTCTTGCGTAATATATTGATTGTCTATTTGCTTGTCAGTTTGCATATTCAGTCATTCTTATGTGAATGAAGAAAATGATGATTTGTTGACAAGACCCAGTGATTGGAGGCAGTTTCTGATTCAAATCTGTATTGGCAGAGCTTGCTTTAATTCACCAAGTTCTCAGCAAGTCAGCGCGGATCAATCCTATAAGGTAATTTTTGAACTTTTAATAAGCGATTTGTTATAAACGGCACACTCATGTTCCCCCTACACAATATCATGTTCTGCTATGATCATTTTGAAGTTTCTAGAAACTAGAGAGTATCCACTTCCTTATTGGATTTCATACTTTCCATAATTCTGATGCATGTTACAATTTTCTTGTCCCTCCAGCGGAGCAATGCTGTTAGGAGGTGGTGTACATACTTTCTTAGATAGCCTGTTCCCAGTCACGATGGCGATGTAGAAAATTAATCTCTTGGCTCTTAACACGCCATGATCTTTTGCTTGTGCAGTTCCATGTACACATACCATACAATTACTGAATTGAAATATAAATTCAAATGAGATTATTGCATACCACAAATCCATATATCTTGGTCTAATTTACTTCCGAGCCGAATTTGATGTGCAAAATCTTTTTATTGGAAAGGAAACTTTGTGCATTGGACCAATTGTTAACTTACTGTCCGTTTGGTTGAGCTGAAACGATGAGAAATGAAAGTGGAATTGAAAGGATTGGAAAGTAAAAAGAGAGAGTTGTTTAGTTTGTGACCAAGGAGAAAAAGTTTGAAAAAGAATGATAGGATCCAAAAAAATATTTTCATATCTCAAGTGAGATGAAAGAAACGGAAATGACAGTTTTATGAGAAATTCTGTTCTACATCACCCGCATACAACATACCAACACAGTAAATAACTGATTATGGTAAAACCATAATCTGCTTTCCCCCTTCCCCCTATAATAAATATATTATATAATATATAATAATGAAAGTAATAATAATATTATAGTAGAAAATAAAAATATTAATAATACGAATAAAATAAATGATAATAATAATAATAATAATAATAATAATAATAATAATATTTTCTTTCTTTTCTACTCTATTTCATTTCAACAAAATAATTTTACTAAGCAAAATTTTGATAATGAGAATTCCAGTTTTCATGTGGTTTCGATCTCACACTAGGTCAATCTCTTTAAACATATGTGGCGGTACATTCATCACTAGTAGTTAAAGATTAAAAGGGAGTATCACATGCTGTTTAAGCTGAAACTTTTAGATGCATTCAAAGATGATAGTTGATATTTTACTTGGCATTTTTTTTGTATAAAATAACTATATTCTAAAGGAAGAAGAGAAATAAATTGCTGAAGATATAAGAACAAATGATTAATCTCTCAAGTGGATCAGTGATATCCTAAAGGAGGGTTAAGATGATATTAAAAAAATTCTTGTAGGCATATATTCAATCTTTTTAATTTTATGCAATGAACCCTGTGGAGTTTTTAAAATACTTCAAAAATAAAAAAATAAAAAAGTTATTTTAAATCAAGAAATAAAATGATTTAATTATGCTATGGGTTTTCATATTTTTACCAATTTTTTTAATTAAGTCTCCAAATTTTTATTTTTTTTAAATTAGGTTCATGTTTTTATTTTATTTTCAATTGGGTTCTCCCATTTATTTGGCGTTATAGTTAGAGTGTTTGTGATTGATTTTTTTTATAACGATAACACGAATGTCTCAAAGAAAAAATAAAAGTTGAGGATCCAATTAAATCAAGGAGCTAATCAAAAAAATGATAAAAATCCAGGTGGATAAATATTGTTCACATGTTTGTATTTTGATTGATATTGATATAGAGGAGGCGAAGCCCTTGTTAGTTGTTATATTGTTAGCCATTGTATTCCTATCCACTTGAGGAAGAAATGGATCATATCTGTGTTTGCTGCAAGGGCTTGGCTCCTCCACCTCCTCCTCCGCTTCACCAAAGACGAAACACTCTCTTCGTTACTTTTGCTTCAAAGTCTGGAGGAGGATTTTCACTTAACTCGGTCTGTCTGTTTTTCAATCTTGTAATTTCTGGAGTGACAAATTAATTCCAATTCATTCTTAGTTATCTGTTTGAAAATGCATGCAGTTACTGAAAAGTTGTAAAAGTTGTGGAGGAAAGGGGGCCATTGAATGTCCAGGATGTAAGGTGCCATGCTATGAAATTGATTTTCAAGGTGCTGTTGTTTTGTTTCTTTATTATTAGAAAAATTCTAAAACCTAGTTATTTTGGAGCTTGGCAGGGGACGGGAAAGAATAAAAAGAACGGAAATATATTTGAACGGTGGAAGTAAGTTGTGTGATTCGATCTGCTCCTTGCATTCCACAATTAATATGCCATAAATTAAGATCTATTGGTGCATTGCATTTGCATGTAGATGTTTTGATTGCCAAGGATTTGGGCTAAAGAGCTGTCCCAGCTGCGGAAAGGGAGGGTTAACACCCGAACAGAGAGGAGAAAGATAGGACTAAGAAGGAGACTTCAAATTCAAACTTGTAATTTTCTCTCAAATGGATCAACCCCTTACCCCTGTCTGTGTATGTTGAAACTTTAAACTGTTATCAATCTTATATGATTTTGATTATAAAATATTATTAAAAGTATCCAAGTTACTGCACTTAAACTTTGTCCTATTCGTAAAAGTGGATCATTGAATTGTTAAACATATTATATAGTCATATTTTAATAGTTTAATCATGATTCAAACATGATTAAATCAGTGTGTCTATGCATACAACGACAAGATAAATTGATGTGAAATGTTAAACTTATTAGACTTACACCTTTAACAATGTTTTACGGATCTTTTAGTTTTATCAATTCAACTTTTTGCACGAAAAGTTTTCTCTATAATTAATGCTTTGGTGAGTACAAACAAAAATTATAAAAATTAATTTTAATGATGATTTACTTATAATGTAAAATTATTTTATTATAATCTATTCATAAATTATTATTATATAACTTTTATGATAGTTATCATTAAATAAGATTTAGTCAAATAAATCAATATAATGTGACATCATCATATTTGTCTTTTGGTGAGTACAATTTTATTTATTTATAAAAATTAGATTTTAATGGTGATGTACTTATATTATAAAATTATTT
>PYAF01001612.1:362901-405895 GCA_007407185.1 Glycine tomentella | reverse complement strand
TTATTAAAAATATTAATAGGATAATATACAATTAATTTGGAGCACTGAAAAAAAAGCATTACTTTTGGGGTATTATGTAGGGAGATTTTTTTAAAAGTTTTATTGAAAATGAATATTTGATTTATATGTTTGGCGTAACAATTTTAAAAATTATTTTTTAGGAATTTAACATTCACAATAATCATTTTTAATTATGATTTTCATTAAAATATTTTCATGGAAGAAAATGAGAATCCAAGATTCACATGAAAAGGAAAAAAATTATAAGGTGGAAATGAATTATGTTCCTTTGCTAAAAAATTTAATTATATTCCTAATTTGTAAAATTTTCTTAGATATATCAAACATATTTAATACATTTCCTATAAACATAATTCCCAAAAATATCATCCGTAAGAATATGAAAAAATTCACACACCAAACATCCCCATAAGATAAAAAAAAAATCAAAGAGAGAAATGAATATATGTTTATAATTACTCATATTATACTGTATTTTAAAATGATATTTTTTTTTACCTAGTGACCTTAAGCTTGAATTTTGGATATATAATTATGTTAAATATTTGGAGGAAAACTTTTTCGTCTATGATCATACAATTAGGGTCATGTACAATGCTAGGTCATCTAGGCTGTTGTCTTAGGCCTCAATCTTTTTAATTGTTTGCTTTACATATAATTAGATCGTATAGTAGGTAAATTTTGGAGGAAATTTGTTTTCATATGCCTAAAAAGTTATATTGAAAATTTTGTTAATTTATTTATATTATTGAAAATGATACAATGTCAATTTAATTTTGCACATGATGGAATTCATTAATAAGAAATAATAGAATACAAAAAAACTAATACAATTTATCTTTCCATTGTGAGTGTGTGTAATGTTGTGTGCACGTCTGTGCGATGATGTGCATGTGAATTTTTTAAACAATTTGTTTTTCGAAATTGTTTGACTCTTATATAAAATGGATATATTATAAGATAAAATTGAATGAATTAGTCATTGTATTTATTGAGAGTAAAATAATAGAATTGCTTGATTATAAAATTTTAATAAATAATTTTGAAATTAAAAAAGATAAAAAGTTAATATATTTATGTAATATCAAGTTTATTTAAAAATGACACTTGGGGTCCCAAAATTTATTTACATGACCATGCATACAATTCAATTAGAATTGCCTATGATGAAAGATATTTGTGGTCTATTTTAAAAAATAAAACAATAAAAGGTGTTAATTATTATTATAATTCTTTTTTCTTACTCAAATTTGAATCATTTTTTCATCAATTTTGATTTTGTGTTTAATGAACTGTATAGTAAATAAATTTCTAATTGAATTGTTGACATATCATCGTTAAGTTTTAATATGTATTTAGTCCCAAAACAATTTATTAATAATTACTACTTAATTTGTTAATAATTCATTCATTTATTATACACATGCATGGATAAAAGCCACTGAACAGTTATCACAATCATAAATAAATAAAACAGAACAAGGCTGCACATAATTAGTGTTTATTACTATTCATTTTAGCATTCATAAGATATACTAATAGAATGCAATTGTTGTGCTTTTTATATATTTAAAAATTAAATTATTATTTTTATTCTTTCTAGTATTTATGAAATTATTAATTATCTACATTTTCATAGACAAGACTAGGATGGAAAACATTGATTTTGGTAAAAGGGAATTGTGATTAGTTAATATATTGATAGTAAATGCTTATCTTGAAAGACAATAGGTGTGTGACTTGATGAAACTGACATATTCAATTCAAAACCACACCCTCTCTTGTCACAACTTGTTTACTTTCTTTCTCTTCTTAGTCTATTCTAAACAACAAGCTGCCACTCTCCGAGTCACAAGTCACAATGAGCACGCAACGAACTAGTGGATGCAATGCTAGCCGTTGAAAATTATGCTTCTCTCACCCAACAAGACAAGGCCAGAAAACATAAAGAGCTTTTCGCTAGAAAGGCCCCCCTAGACGACAATGCCGATGAAGAGAATAAAGCCTCCTTCTTATCGGATATTCTCTCTAGATCCCTCAACTGCTCCATCTGTATCCAGTTACTGGAAAGACCCATCACAGTTCTTTCCCTGTCCCTTTCCCTTTCTCATCCCATTACTTTTTATTTATTTGTAATGCCAATCACCTTCATTCACCCTATTAAATCAATTAACTAATATGTTAATGGAATGGTGTGACAGGCTCCGTGTGGGCATAGTTTCTGTTTGAAGTACTTTGAGAAATGGGTTCGGTAAGGGAAGATGAATTGTGCCAAGTGCCGCCAGATTATTCCGGCCAAGATAACAAGCTAACCCCGTATTAATTATGCATTGGTGTTTGCAATACGCATGACCAAGCAGGCTTAAAACAACAATGGTAGTGGCCGAGGACTGAGGACTATTAACCATTTCCTTCACAATCAAGATAGACCCGACAAGCCATTCATTATTGAATGCACACAGAGGAGTGGTCGTGCCAATGCGGCTAGCGGTAAAATATTCGTGACAGTGCCTTTGGTACCGAGCAATCACGCAACAATCAAGAAAACAAAAAGAGAGAAAAGGAAGAAAAATACCACACAGTGTTTACCCTGCTTCACCCAATGTGGACTATGTCCATCTATTCTCTATATTCTCCTCACACTCGTTACAATACACTAAGATTGCAAGAAAATATATAGGCCTAGAGACCCTAAGCATCGTAACTATTCATAGGCCCAAGCCCAAATTACAAATAATAAACCCTAGGCTCATAACTGTACCAAGACTCGAAAAGCTCCGAGGGTGCTACTCTTTGCACCCCCGCCGGGGTGGCTCCCCCGTGTTAGAGTCAGGGGGAATTCAAGAGGATGAAGAGGCTGAGTCACTTAGGCAACAAAGTATTTAGGCTTTTTACATGCCAAATCAATTGATTGGTAGTTGTAATTTGTGTATGTCTAAGTAAGACTTTCTATGATCCATTGCACAAGCTCATTCATGGTTTTGCATTCTTGTTTTCATAAAAGCATAAGTTTTGTGAAAAAACTTTTCTGAAACATAAGGTTTTCATAATTGCATTTAAAGCCAAGTGTTCAATGTTTAAATTTTTGGAAAAATAATTTCTCACCGGTTTAATCGATTACCAACAAATGGTAATATATTACTTAAGCTTTCAAGAACACTTTAATCGATTACAAGAGTATAGTAATCGATTACACTGCACAAAATCACAGAAAAGTCTTCTTGTGATAATCAATTACAATATTGTTGTAACGATTACTTGGCGCATGTTTAAAACAAAGACTTCTTGTGATAATCGATTACATTGCAAATTAATCGATTACATTGCTCATAAATCTTTTTCAAAAAGTTCAAGAATACTTTAATCGGTTAAAAAAGTTATTAATTGATAAATAAGTGAATTTAATTGATTACATTAGTGAATTAATTGATTACTGACAGTTACAAACTGATTTCTATAAATAATTGTTGGGTGTTTTGAAAAGATACAACGAAGTATTAAAGTATTTTCATAAGCTTTCTGAAGTAAGAAAAGATTCCAAGTGCTAAACTCTGTTACCAAAAATCCTCAAGCTTCAAGATTTCTAAAGAGGATTTCTTTTTGGACAAGTTTCAAAAGAAGTTTTGGAAGGAAAGTTCTGAAGTTGTTTCTTTCACCATTCATTCAAGTCTGGTAATCTTTTGCATACATCATTACTGGATCATATGTGGTTTCCTTTCATACAACCTGTTTGTAAGATCTTTTGAATTTCTTTTTGTGTGTAGTTATAACAATAGTTTTTCTTAAGGCTTTTCTAGAATAGGTGTTTCTAGAGGTAAGATTAGAGATAGGTTTTCTCTATATCTTGATCACAGATTCTAAGTGAGTTAGAAATCTCGTTCTTGATTTAGGTGTGATTAAGAGTGGTTGTAAAAAGCTTTTAAGAAACATATTGTTATTAGTGGAACTCTAACTTCTTGGTTAGAAGAACTGGATGTAGCTTCTTTAGGTTGAGAAGTGAACCAATATAAATTCTTGTATTGACTACTTCATTTTTATCTTTTCTTGATGTTATAACTTGTCATTCATTGGTGCTGCATTTCGCAAACAACAGGAAAAAGTTTTTGATTGCATTCTTTGAGTAGTGGTGTTTGACTGGTTGAAAGTTCTCTTGGATTATTTTGTGATACGATCTTGTTAACTCTGATTGTTTAATAATTTTTAATTGTCCAAGATCAACCAATTCATCCCCCTTTGGTTCTTGTGTGTTGTTCATATTGTTTTCACCCCGGGCCCCTACTTACCCACTTGCGAGTGACTTATCTTCTGAAGGCGAAGTATGAGCCATACCCAACAGTTCCCCACTTGGTGAATGCTTTGCGTGCTTCTTCAATCCCAATGCAATTGTACACCATTCAAACTTCTCTGAACTCACTGCCTTGGTTAGAAAATTAGCATCATTCTCCTTCGTGTCAACCTTCTTTAACATTACTACCTTGTCTTCAATCTTTTCTTTGATGAAATGGTATTAGATACCAATATGCTTGGTCCTTGCATAGAATCCTGGGTTTTTAGCCACAAATATAGCTCTCTGATTATCACACCCAACAATTTCATCTCCTTATGTAAAGCCAAGCTCTCTACACAATCTTCACAACCAAATAAATTCCTTGACAGCATGTGCCAAGGCCATGTACTCAACCTTAGTAGTTGATAACATAACGGCGCTCTGTCTCTTGTTTATCCAACTAACAGCTCCACCAAATGAAGAAACAACATATCCACTAGTAGACCTTCTATTATGAATGTCACCTCCCCAATCAACATCCACAAAGCACTCTAGCTCTAATGGTGGCTGTCCCCTTTAGTCTTTCACGCCTTCATAGCATAACCCAAGGTTAGATGTACCATGAAGATAACGAAACAAACGCTTCACTTCCATCTAATGCTCTTTTTCTGGCTTGGACATAAACCTACTCAATACTCCCACTGCTTGGGCAATATCAGGACGAGTACAAATCATAGCATACATCAAACTCCCAACTTCACTAGCATAAGGAACTGATGCCATCACTTTTTTTTCTTCTTTAGTCTTTAGGACACTAATCAATTAATAACTTCAAACCTTTAGACATGGGAGTCAGCACCGGTTTACAATCAGTCATATTGAATTTCTTCAGAACATTTTCTATGTACTTCCTCTGACTCAACCATAACCTTCCTCTATCATGCTCCCTATTGATTTGCATGCCCAAGATCAGACTTGCGGGGCCTAAATATTTCATGTCAAATCGCTTTTCCAGTAGACCTTTTACAACATTGATCATCTTCACATTATTGCTAACAAGTAGCATGTCGTCAACATACAAGTTTAGAATAACAAAGTTATCTTCTACCTCTTTCATGTAAGCACAATGATCAGCATCACAACGACCAAAAACAAGTTTCAACACATAAGTGTCAAACTTCTGATACCACATCCTGGGGGATTGCTTCAGGCCATACAGAGACTTGTTAAGCTTGCACACAAAGTCCTCTTTACCTCTTGCTATGAACCCCTCTGCCTGCTTCATGTAAATAACATCCTCCAAATCACCATGAAGAAATGCAGTCTTCACATCCAACTGCTCCACCTCTAAGTCATATGCAACTGCCATAGATAAAACAAGTCTTATGGATTTTAACTTTGAAATAGGTGAAAATACCTCACCATAATCAACCCCTTCTATTTGTGAATATCCTTTTGCAACCAAGCGAGCTTTGTAACGTTCTATGTCCCCATTAGCACCAGTCTTCTTCTTGAACACCCACTTACAACCAATTGCCTTTCGATCTGCAGGTAATTTCACCAAACTCCAAGTTTGATTTTTAATCAGAGAGTTCATCTCTTCTTTCATGGATTCCTCCCATTGTTTGGCATCATCCGAATCCCTAGCTTGCTTTATAGTGTTCGAATCATCAGTTGTGATACTCAAAGCATAACTATTATTAGTGGCACAAAAAATATAATTGTCAAGTGTATACCTCTTAGATGGTTTTCTATCCCTTGTGGATCTCCTCAACCTCTGTGCTTCAACTTCAACCTCGATATTAGAAATTGTATCTTCATATTCAAAAGCTTAAGAATTTGAATTTTCCTCTCCAATTGTGAGCTATCAACATCCAACTCCACTGTCTGTGGCTTTTTAGGAGCTTCTAGAAAAATCTGATTCAACTTTTCTTCCCTGAACACGTCTTTGTTGTAAGTTACACTTGAAGTTTTTGGGTTCCACAGATTGTACCCTTTGACACCATCCTTGTACCCAATAAAATAACACTTTTCAGACTTACTATCAAGCTTGCTTCTTTTCTCCTTGGGTACATGTACATATGCCTCACAACCAAATAATCTGACATGAAAGATGTTTGGCCTTTTTTTAAACGGTGCTTCAAAAGGATTTTTATCCTTCAAAGCCAATGTAGGAGACCTGTTCTTCAAATAACAAGCAGTAGCAACTGCTTTTTCCTAAAACTTAGATGCATAAGCCTGCACCACTTAGCATGCTCCGTGCCTTTTCAATGAGAGACCGATTCAACCTCCCTGCCACCTCATTCTGTTGAGGTGAACAGGGCGTTATCTTTTGCCTTGCAATACCACTAGCCGCACAAAGTTGATAGAATTTTGCGGAACAAAACTTTCCACCATTGTCAGTTCTTAGCACCTTGGAATTTTCGAACACCTCATCCTTGTTATGTAAAAAATATATCCACACATATTTAGAATAATCATCAGTAAAAAAAACATAATACCTAGATTTTTCGTGTGATGCTACAGGTGTAGGTCCAAACACGTCGCTATGTATCAAGTCAAGAATCCATTCAGCTCTTCCTCCAATGGACTCAAAACACACCCGATTTTGCTTGCCATATAAATAATGCTCACAAATATCGAAGCCCATAGAATAACTTGGAATCCCTTCTACGAACTTCTTTGATGTTAAAGTCTCTAGACCTTTCCCACCAATGTAACCCAACCTCATATGCCATAGCAATGCAGTATCCTCCTCCGCCTGCTCAGCTATACAACCATCACCACTGAACACTGTGTGACCCAGAAGCTTTCATAGTATGCCATGACGCTCTCCTCTGGAAATTACCATAGCTCCACGAGTCAGTTTGCATGAATATTTATCACTACAAAAATTGATATCTGCATCTGCCATACTTCCAACGTAGATAAGATTTATGGTCAAACCTAGAATATGCATTACATGTAGTAGATTCTTGAGTGTTCCGTCCTTCATCTTCAGCCTTATTCCCACGTCCCACAATTTCCAGGTTCGTGTTATCTCCTATTCTCACTATACCAACAGAGCATGGTTGATAAGTGTAGAACCACTCCCTGTGAGGTGTCATATGGAACGATGTTCCAGTATCAATTATCCATTCATTGTAGTCTTTATGAGGATTTGACACAACATACAGATATCCCTCGCTATCATCATCATCCTTCTTTGTACCAGAAGATGATGACTTATCCGGTTTCTCAGGGCCCACACTTTTATTTCTGCAATTCTTTTTTTATGTGTCCAACCTGCTTGCACTTCCAGCACCTTGTTTCAGTTTATCACGGGACTTTGACCTTCCCCAGGATTTGCCTTTAAAACCTGATTTTGATTTATCAGTATTCCTCCCTCTAGAAAACAAAGCCTCATTAGTAGTACCCTCAAAACCTACCCTTCTCATCTCTTCAGATAACAAGGTAGCAACAATGGTCTCTAAGGACAATTTGTTAACACCAGTGCCAATAGAGATAATGACATGCTCCCAAGAGTTTGGTAGTGAACACAACAAGGTGCATGCTTTATCTTCCTGATCCAACTTGACATCTTCAAATGTGAGTTGTGCTCAGACATTGTTAAATTCATTTGAATGTGCATAAAAAGAATCACCTTCAGACATCTGTAGATTATACAATCACCTTCATAGGAACAACCTATTCACGAGTGACTTGCTCTGATAGAGACTGTCCAACTTTGTCTAGAGATCCTTCGCGGTCTTATCGGAGGTCATGTTCACCAGAATGTTGTCAGCAAGACACAACCAAATCAGGCTTTGCGCCTTTCGAGTTTTTTTGGTCCAAGTCTGCATCTCATTTGATCTTTCAGACTCAGATGGCTTTGCATCTTCGATCACGTACCTGTCATCGAGCAAAGCCTCCATCTTTAGTTTCCATAACTTGAAACCCTTTCCTCCAAACTTTTCAACCTCGATTCGTGATTGGCCGGTCGACATCCCTCATAGATTAATTTTGCAGGTTTCTTAATGTCAAGAAAACCCTAAAACAGAGAAACCCCAATCACAGAACCTTAGCTCTAATACTAATTGTTGGTACCGAGAAATCACACAACAATCGAGAAAATAAAAAGAGAGAAAGGGAAGAAAAATAACACACAGTGTTTACGACTAGCTTATCTTCTAAAGGCGAAGTATGAGCCATACCCAACAGTGCCTACTTATCATTTTGGTCCAATCATGACAGAGAATGACCCTGTAAGGAATCAAGGTCTTCTGGTCGGTGAAAGTTGGAGAGACAAACTCGAATGCAGGCAGTGGGGTGCTCACTTTGTCCCTAAGGGTGACATTGCTGGACAATCAGATCGCGGCAACAAACGGACCAACAAGAGTCACTCTTTTGATCAGAAATTTGAAAAGTACAACCGTGCACTTCAAGTTAGCTGACTCTGGGGTTATCCGCTTCGAGTTGTCAAGTCGCCTGTTACCTGCTTCATACTCTACTTAAATAAATTCATTGGATGCATATTGCTCTTGTAAATTCTTTTCTGCTTCTGTGGGACTATATGCGCCACTTATTCCTTCTTACTTATTGTAGCTTAGGTAATATTGGATTGCATAAGATTTATTCCTCGTTTAACTTTTAAGCGAGATCATTTTTCATTAAATTGCTAATGCACATTATCAAAATTGAGATCTTAATTCTAAATCCATAACTATCTATGATCTAACTGCAACTGGTCTGACCGATCACTGGGTCTTATTATCCATGGCTAATTTTGGTTCGAACTGTGTTATATTTACGACTAGCTTGCTCAATTAAACATGAGAGCTTTCATTAAATCAATATATTTGGAACTTTAATAATTCAGTGTCATCTTTACACAACCTCTAATAAGCATATCTCACAAAGAAAAGCGATGATGCTCATATGCCCCCGAGACTGGCGTGCGGTATGATGGAATTTATAGAATTGAAAAGTGCGGGCAGA
Organism: Glycine tomentella; assembly: GCA_007407185.1. NCBI lineage: Eukaryota > Viridiplantae > Streptophyta > Magnoliopsida > Fabales > Fabaceae > Glycine > Glycine tomentella. The sequence goes on along the minus strand of PYAF01001612.1, from coordinate 396,630 downwards.
TAGCAGGATTGCAGGTAGATATGTGCAATTTTATGATATCGTTTGTTTGACTATCTGCCTGATGCTTGAATTCATGCAGCATATCTGATGACATTGTCCTAACCAGGGTTTCAAAGTCTGCCGGTATCTATTCGTTAGGTGTGACAATGAACCTGCCCCTTGGACAAGGTATCTATTCTTCTATTCTGTAGCACATTTGACACAACATCTTTCGGCATTCTATTTACAAAGTTATCTCAATGGAAACACAGTGATATATGATCATGGAGATAGGCCCAGACCCTTGCCGGTCATTCGTGAGCTGAAAAGGCTACAGTCATATATGAAAGGACCGAAACTCCATTTTGGAATTTTGATGTAAGTGATTATTGAAGAGTTCTTTTTCCCTTTTCAAATACTTGTGTATTCATTGGATGCTCATTTCTTTTCTTCTCAACATGCGTACAAGGTTATATCATCTAAAATAAGGATCATACAATACAATTAGAAAATTTTAAATATATTTAATATTTATTTAGGAGGAGGATTCTCATTGGAAATGGAAGAAACCACCACCTCCCAGCAGAGAAAAGGTACAAAATGTGGAACCCGTAGAGGTAGCAAGGGCAAAGTCAAATAAAGAAGTAAAGAAATTCCAACTTAAGTCAATCAAGGAACAATTGCAGAGAGGCATATTAATAATACATTTTACAATGGTCGATATTAGACCTTTCAATTAAATGGTCAATATTCTCTCTTAGGGATATCCACTAATACGTTCATATCTTACCATTCTTTTGTGCATGCAGGGTTGTCGTGCATGATATGCAAGGAGGTTATGGTTTCACCAGTGACAACAACGTGTGCTCATAACTTCTGCAAGTCCTGTTTGGAAGGTGAATTTGCTTGGCAGGCTTTTGTGAAGGAGAGAAGTAGGGGTGGGAGAACGCTTCGGTCCCAAAAAAATGTGATGAAATCTCCTTCTTGTTCTATTGACATTTCTGATTATCTTCAGAACATTCAGGTACATGCATCATATTTGGGATCTAAATTGCCAATTTACCATTATGCTTTCCTTAAGTCTCAGTGCTAAGAATACAGCTTAGATCTATTATAAAGTTGTCTGGTCTGGTGGTGGGTTTGCATAACAGGTTGACGTAGATTTGAAGAGTGCAATTGAGTCATTGAAAGCTAAGGTTGAAGAAATTGGAGAATCAGTGGAGTCAAGTGAAGATGCAGATGGATTACAGGATGATGGCGCTGGCAAGGATGAAGATACTGACTCAGGAAACAAAAATTCTGTAGAGGAGTCGAATAGTCTGCCTGAAGAATCTGATGTTGGTGAACTTAAAGATACCACCAATAAGGGGCCAGATCCAGCTGTGAAGTGCAATAGAAAGAGAAAGAAAGTTGTTTATGGAAATCAATCGCCTGATGATAAAATGGAAAAAAGAGGTAAATATTACAAAACGACTGAGGAAGCATTGCATGAAGAAGATGATTCTTCATCAAGTCCTCTCAATCCTCAATGAACTCATCATAGACTAAGGAATTTTAACAACTAGACCATCAGCTTGTTGGATTGCAACATGATTCTCTTTATTTTGCTCATGGTTCAGTATTAGTCTTAGAAATGCTACAAGGACTATCATTAGTTATACTCTTTTCATTTTAGTTCACTTTCTTAGTTTGTTATCACCTTTTTGTGAATGTTCATAGTTTTATGGGAAATGGAACTATCAAAGACCTTAAAAAAACAAATAAATCAAAGACTTTTTTTTGTTATCTATTGAATTATCTTGCCGGCTTTATCTCTAGCATTTATAGTTTACTATGAGCATGATTGTGGATAAGTGATAACTGCTCCCTAACTGTAAATCACGGTTGAGTTTTTAGACAAATATTTGAGATTTGTATTGTGATTCAACCTCAGCCTATAGAGACTTGTGCAGTTCCCTATATCAGGTGGTATAAAGCCTGATAATTATTAGAAAGAATGAGCAGTTTGGTGAGATTTCTCAATCCAAAATAGTTTGGGTATTGGACTAATCAAGTTGCTGTAATAGGATACTACCTGTGGTCAAGTGCATGAAGTTCTTGCTTGGCACTCAGAATTCCTAATAGGTTTTTCTGTGGTGCCGGGAATTTGAACGGCTACTTCTTACCCTTCTCACGTAGACCAATAAAGAACAAACACTTGTTTATAATATACATGAGCCGAAAGACTTTAAAATATTACTACCTTTTTCATTTAGGATCAATCTAATTTTTAATTGCTCATTAATCTGATCCATTTATTTATAATTTGAAAGTTAAAAATGAGACTCGCCATTACGTATTAACCCTAATCCCAAGTTGGAATGAGTTTCAACGGGATTGTAAGTTGAGGCATAGACTAAAGTGCCAAATCTTTCATTTCGTTGTTCGTGGAGTCAGTGGGAAAATTAAAGGGTTTGGTGCCTTGAAGGTGGCAATAGATGTGGAAATGAAATCAAGATTAACAATGTCTTCTGATACCTAGACTTGGACATCATGAAGAGGAGCATCATTAGCAGCCCCTGGCTTTCACCTTACTCGTGGTAAGCAGAACTTGCCACATTTGTAACCTTCATGGATTAACGTAATGTTCACTTTATCTTCTACTGGTTAGGACGATATGCTGACATGCTGTTAAATCTTGGAGCATGGTAGCAGATTCTACCTCATGGTTTCTTCCATGGGGAGTTGGTGACCCTGCGGGTTCTTGTTTATAGAATAGCAAACTGGCTCTCAACTTCTCTCTATCAAAAATTCTTTTTGGATTCTCTGGATGGTAATTGCATGGTGTAGCCAACAAGAGATTTTCATTATGCTCATTTTATGTGTGCTTGCAAGACATTCTTCTATGTCTCAAGCTTTTTAGAGCATAGACACACTAACAAGTTTTAAAAGCTAATCCATTGTAAGTTCCTTGAGTAGACATATTACTATATTTGTTTGTAATTCACTTTTAAGAAAGTTTTGCACATCGTTGAATTATGCCTTTCCTCATTCTTTGACAGTTTTGATCCACGTGCAGCAGCTGCCAATTTCCCATCCAGATAGTTTATGCTCTTATGCTGACTTAATTTCTTGACTTTAGTTTGACTGCAGAACATTTTAGGAGAAGGAATTATACTCTTAGGTGTTGCAAGCATATCTGGCTGGGCTTACATTTGCTTTAGCTGCCTCACCCTGTAGTACACCCGATCTGGCATATGTTGCTTCATCCAAGGTACTTCCTATTATCAACCAATTGGTTTTCATTATTTGTTTTATGAAAATTTCCATGTAGGGTTTGCAAAAGTACTCAGGGCAAACCAGTGTTATTTGCTCATTAGTGTCAGTTAATCAATTCAAAAAAACTCTAAGGGGTGTAATATGCTGATATCTGCTTTTAAAGTTTTCAATCTAACGGCAGATAACTTATGATTGTAAGATTTTTAAAATTCAGGATGTGTACCAATGCCCCCATGAAAAATTGCTTTGTGATATACCAAAGTAGAAGGGGATGCTTAATTATTATACTGACATTATTATGTAGTATATAGATATCTATTTGCTTGTCAGTCTGCATATTTAGTCATTCTTATGTGAGTGAAGAAAATGATGATTTCTTGACAGGATCCAGTGATTGGAGGGAGCTTGCTTTTAACGTACCCAACTTGCTATTTTTCTCCCATACTCTTGCCTGCTTCGGATCTGTATTGGCTGAGCTTGCTTTAATGCTGCAAGTTCTCAGCAAGTAAGCATGGATCAATCTTGAAAGGCAATTTTTGAACTTACAATAAGCGTTTAGTCATATAAAGGGCACACTCATGTTCCTCCTACACAATATCATGCTCTGATTATTTTCAAGTTTCAAGAGACTAGAGTATCCACTTCCTTTGGATTTCATACTTTCCGTATTTCTGATGCATGAACAATTATTGTCCCACAGCGGAGCAATGCTGTGTTGGGACATATCCTAGGTATAGGGTGGTGAAATGAAAGACTGGACACTTTTAGTGCATAAGACACGCATGAGAGAAACGAGAATAAATAATATATATCATTCCATTTTATTGTGTGAATGAGAATACACCTGTAGATACAAAAGAAACAATCGTTAGAGACAAGAAAACTATTATGTTTGATTTTTTTGTTTGGGGTGATCCAAATTAAGTTTTTGGAGAGTAAATTCAGTTTTGCAAACATTAATTGTGAGGTTTGAGGTGTGCTAACGAGGAAAAATTATAAACCTTTCCTGTCTTTGAAGTGGTCGATGATACACCGGAGCTGCTGACTGAGGTTTACTCACTCCATTGTAGTCATACCATTAACCGGAGCAATTCCCATACCATAGTAACTGCAACAAAAGGCAAATTAGTTAAGAAGAAAAGAGAAATAGAATTATAAATAAATAAAGAATCAAAAGATACAAAATGGATGTATGTTTTGTATCCTATGATGACTAAAATGAATGAACGGCAGCATTGTTTAAAGTAGTACAAATTAATGTAAGCACGCGCAAAAGAAGTACTCATAACTTACGGTAAATGCGATTTATACAAGTTCCACCAACTCCATTTAGTAACTCTTGGTGAATTTCCTCTTTTTTTTTTTTTTGAAAGAATCCTCTTAATTTTTACTATTATCCGTAGGAAATAGTGTTGTTTACTATCAAAATTGTAAAATATTCTTGATACGTATTAATAATAATTTTGATTTCATGATAATTTAATGTTGTTGCTAAGAAATCTTTTGATGATTGTAAACTGAAATATTTGACTATATATCACATTCATTTGCTGGTTTTGATTCTTCTGATGTGTTTTGTTCGTAGTTGTATTGATAATTTATAATAATTTAAAATCATTGAATTCCTTATTTGTTTGTTGACAATAATAAATTATAGGTTTCTCCATTTGTATTTATTCGTTTCACGGTTTAGAGTTTACCCATATTTGAAAATCAAATAATAATAATAATAATAATAAGTGAATACTTTTTGTTAGACATCTTTATTCTTAATTTGTTATTAAGTTACTACACAATTAACTGTTCATTCTCATATTTTAATTAATTTGTTTTCCTCTCTCCCTCTTTTATTTATTTTATCTTATTTTTATTTTAAAAATATAGAAAGATACAAATTACTTATCTTTCCCATCATAATAATAATAATATGGGCATTACATGACAAACGAATCCAATAATAACATGCCAATACTTTTTTTTTTTGACAAGGTAACATGGCAATACTCAAGTAGCTTTATTAATACCATGTAAAGGTTAAAATGACTAATCATAATATTTTTTTAAGAAAAATAGTATTAAATAAGAATAAAAAATATGAATACATTAAAAATTGGAATTGGTACATAAGGGAAAGATCCATAAGAAAATTGAATGAAATAACGTTTTAATTTGTGAGGATAAAAAAATATTTAAATTAAAATAAAGTGATAAAAAATCTATATAAGATCCATATTATTTTTTCTTTATTTCTCTCGTCTTAGCTTAAATCAAACATCTTAAATCAAACCCAGCAGTAGCAAGTAATATGGATGAATTATTGTAAACTTTAGTTTAAAAAAGGAAGACAAGAGTGAAAAATGGGTATTTTAGGGTGAGCAGAGCAGTGTTAACATAAAGTGTTTTGGTTGCGTTTTGTTTGGAGAAGAGGGAGAGGGGATGGAGGACATTGAGGATTTGCTGATTGGAAGCACAACTGCAACTCCGGCGGGCTTTCGTTTCCCATTAGCGGCGGCTGTTGGCGTTGACGTTGGCGTTGGCGTCGGCGTCGGGACCAAGCGGAATAAACTCTCTTCTTCGGCTTCACCTGCAATCCCTGGCACTCAGGTTCCCTTACTTACCTTTTTCTATCTACTCTTCTTTTTTTCTTATTCTTTCTTCCCACTGCACAGACTATCTACATAAAGACATTTGGCTGCTCCCATAACCAGGCAAGTACTTTGCACTGTCTTTTTTCTTAATTAATTACGATTACGATTACCATTACGATTACATTTTCAGCTTTGATTTCAACAGAGTGACAGTGAATATATGGCTGGTCAGCTTTCGGCTTTTGGCTATTCATTGAGCGATAATCCTGACCATGCCGATCTCTGGCTCATCAACACGTCAGTCACTCTCTTTACTTCACTTTCATACGCATACACTTACACATACACATACACATACACATACACACACTCTTTAAGCTAGCTAGGAGGTTTTCTGATTTATGTCTATGGAAGCATTAGAGAAATTGGACTTGTCTTTTTTTAGCTAAGCCAACACTAACATGAATGCATCATCCTTTAGAAAACCACTTTTACTTATGAAAAGAAAATCACATTTAACAATTACTGCTTCAGTTGCACAGTCAAATCCCCAAGTCAATCTGCCATGGATACCATCATAACCAAAGGAAAATCTTCAAATAAACCACTAGTTGTTGCTGGCTGTGTCCCTCAAGGAAGTCGAGATTTGAAAGAGCTCGAAGGGATCAGCATAGTTGGAGTCCAGCAAATCCATCGTGTTGTTGAAATTGTAGAGGAGACTTTAAAAGGTCATGAAGTGCGCCTTTTGACCCGTAAGAAATTGCCCGCACTTGACCTTCCAAAGGTTTGAATTTCAACTTATTTTTTTAATTATCATTTGGATCCCAATTATCATGTAGTATATTTTTTGTTTTCTAAATTAACTTGACTTTTGCAAATTATTCTGGGGGTTCAAATTTGTTATTCTTCTGTAACAGGTAAGGAAGAACAAGTTTGTTGAGATTCTTCCTATTAATGTTGGTTGTTTAGGTGCTTGCACTTATTGCAAGACAAAGCATGCTCGGGGTCACCTAGGAAGTTACACAATTGATAGCCTTGTAAGTACTATCACAGTGAGCTATATATGTATGCTCGCGATCACCTATATATTTTTCAGTTTGCTTATAATTATATTAATCCGTAATCAATGCAGGTTGGGCGTGTAAAATCTGTCATATCTGAAGGGGTTAAAGAGATATGGCTTAGCAGTGAGGACACTGGAGCATATGGTAATTTCTACTGTTGCTCTGAGTCTTCAGCATCCTTCACTAATTTAAGATATTTGCCGACTTGATCTTATGAAATTTCTTATTAACTTGTGTACACCTCAAAGCAATTTAGGTTGTTCAAAATGATATAAAATTGAGACTGGGTTTTATGTCGATGGTTTCTTAGGTCATTATGTTTTACAGGTCGTGACATTGGTGTCAATCTTCCAACTTTATTGAATGCCTTAGTAGCAGAACTACCAGCTGATGCGAGCACAATGTTGCGTATTGGAATGACCAATCCACCATATATCCTTGAACACTTGAAAGAGATTGCAGAGATTTTGCGGCATCCATGTGTTTACTCTTTTCTGCATGTACCAGTTCAATCTGGAAGTGATACTATTTTGAGTGTAAGTCATAAAAATTATTGATAAGATTGTCTACTATAATATGCTAAATAATATATTAACTAATCTGAATGTCTCAGGCAATGAATCGAGAATATACTGTGAGTGAGTTCAGGACTGTTGTAGATACTCTAACTGAGCTTGTGCCAGATATGCAGATTGCCACTGATATAATATGCGGATTTCCTGGTTAGCAGATGATCTTTGTTATGTGTTCTGTTACATACCGTTTCCTGACATGCATAATTTTATGAGCAATAAACGTCTAGTATAAAATAACTCTTGAAATTATGAAGCATTTTGTATGAAAACATGTCACAGTAATCTAAGCTTGAGATTCTTATAAAATTTATTAATAAATGACATGTTAAATGGATATTATGATGGACTGGAATTGTGAAAGAATATTCAGTTAGTCTTTCAGATTATACTGTATATGATTGAAACGATTTGGAATTCGTATAGATAGTCTGGAATGTATCAAACATTGATCTTAGTAACACTTATTTTTTGTGCCTTTTCAGGCGAAACTGATGAAGATTTTGTGCAAACTATCAACCTTATTAAAGAGTACAAGTTCCCTCAAGTTCACATTTCACAATTTTATCCTCGACCAGGTTTTTGATCTGACAACTTAATATTGAACACAAGAATTAACATCATTTTAAGGATGAAATCAAACTAGGTACCAAGTCTGCAGTACAGTTTAGAAGTAAGATTATGATGCCTTAGATCCACAGGGTGCTGTGTGTGTGTGGTTTGTTATTCTTTTCTTTTTTTTTTCCTTGGTTTTTGGGGGGGGGGGGGGGGGGTGTAGTTGCTGCCTTACCAGTTGCAACCGTGCTTAAAGGGCTAAGGTTGTGTATTTGTTGAGAGCCTTGTGCTCTGAAACACAACCCCAAATTGTACTGGAATGCTTCTTTCGTTCAAAAAGTGCACTTAATAATTGTAGTCTTAATAGATGCATTAATCAGCGATTAGAAGTACTTTGTTCTTCCATATTTCATTTTACCCATTTTCTAGGTTAATTTAGTATTAAGGGTCACACAATGATAGCTGAGAGGTGCTTGCCTGAGCTATTGTTTTGTCAATAAGATAATTTCTAATTTTTATGAGCAAATAAAAAAAAGACGTATTTTTGTTTATTAATGCAATTGATACATGTTTGCTGTACATTTGCACAGATAAAATATACTTTCTTTTTACTTAAGTAGCATATGGCAATTTTAGGTAACATGCTATGTGTATTGGGTGTTAGGGTAAAAAAAAAAAAAAAAGATTTGGGTGGCGGTTGGTGGCCCCTTCGAGGGTTGCGGGTCCTTTCCGCTGCATGAGTGGTAGCTCACGCTCAAAACTCCATTATTGCAATACTGGGGTGGGGGTGGGATTGGAGCTTTTGGGAAATTTGCATTCACCAGGTTTAAAATTTTGTTGCTCGGAAAATTAGACCATCTAAATTACCACCAAAGGTCTGATAGCATTTATATAAGACGCATATGCCAGGGTATTTCTTTATGTTCATTTTAAATAATTTTTCTCACACCTGACAAATGATAATACTATAAAATGATAGGGACACCTGCTGCAAGGATGAAAAAGGTTCCAAGTAATGTGGTTAAGAGAAGAAGCCGCGAACTGACAAATGTCTTTGAATCCTTCACACCATACTCTGGGATGGAAGACAAAGTGGAAAGAATTTGGATTACTGATATTGCATCTGATGGAGTTCACTTGGTAAGACAGTGTAGTAGATCTTGAATCATGATTTATTTTTGTTGCTTTTAAATGTATGCCATTAAAGTATGTCATTTGTTGCATCCAATTCATTTATGGCTGTGGCTGAAGCCTGAACTCTGATTCTGGTATCTCAATATTGAATATTTTTATTGCCATGAACCTGCTAAGGTGCCAAAGAAAGAAGTTTAGGGTAGCGTGATATGAGGTTTTCCTAGTATGTCTGTTTTTTGCTAATTCCATTTATCAAGAGTAATATTGAAAACACGATTTTTTGTTTCTAAACTTTTAACTGTCTTTTGATAATCGTGCAGTGTGTTTCAAAATACAAGCAATAACTCGAGACTGGTTGGTTTAGTTTGCAAACATGTCTTTTTTTCCATGGACTTAAAATGATAATTCCTGTGAATCACTCCTTTGAACTTGTGGCTTATATATACGCATTTATTTATGGCATATACCATCTAATTATTTTATTTGTCAATGCCGAAGGTTGGTCATACAAAAGGATATATACAAGTTCTTGTACTTGCTCCAGACAATATGCTGGGAACTTCAGCTATGGTTAAGATAACATCCGTGGGAAGGTGGTCAGTTTTTGGGGAAATAATTGAGACAGTCAACCATGCAAGTGACAATAAAGCTCTAAACAAGCTGGTTCCTAATCAGGATTTGCCTTCTCTCTGCGGTGGATTTTCAGAAGAGCAAGAATCTTGTGCCTGTGGAAATGACATCTGTTGTGGTCAGGAGGGTACTCTCGAAAAGAGTGATAATTCAAGAGGCAGTGTAGTTCCACAGAACCAAAGCAAAAGAAATTTCATTGAATGGATGCTGAGGAAGCGGGAGCATCTGCACAAAACGGTTGAGAGTGAGCTTGCCTCGGAATCTGTTAAAAAGCAAGAAGGAAGCATGAGGAAGTGGGACTTGGTTGATAAGGTTCTTTTGGGTGGAATATCTATCAGCATCTTGACGATTATGGCTCTAGTAATAGCTGTTATGTTTCGAATTATTTGGTCCCAATAAAGATTTTCATTTTTTCCGAATCAATCTGTTCCAAAATTTTGACTTGTACAAATTGCTCAGATTTTATGAAATGTTTTGACATGTATCCGCATCTTGCTTTAGGTTTTACGGCCGTTGTATTGATATATGATGATATGATTCATACCCTTTTGGGGCTTGATTTATGAGAGCGATCTAACTTGCTTGTTATAGCTCATGGAGACTGGGCATTTATTTGTTGCGCGATTAAAAATAAAAATATTATTAGGAAGTACAGCACTTGGTAATATTTAATAAAGCTGTTACGAGCACGAAGAATATTTGTTTTCATAGCTGAAACTGAAGCTTTGGGATTTATACATACATATATACATACATACATATATATATATATATATATATATATATATATATATACTTTCATACAAAGAAAGTGTGTTTTTGCTAATGAAATTGGATGGGGACTATGCACATGTTTGCTGTACCCTCTTTAATTTTACGTGTAATGGTGAAGGTCTGTTTATTCATACATTATGATTATTTGTGCACAATAATAGGTGGTGGATGGATAAAAAGAGAAACAGCAAAGCCGGTCATCATATAAGCATATCTGATTTGGAAGGCAATCTCTTGAAGAAATTAACTGGTACCGATGGCATCTTGCTCCTAAAGCGAGGATGACGCAGCATATAGAGGCCAATTAGAATTGCAACAACTTGGAAGGGAGTAATGTAAATGAAAACGGCCCAAATGAGTGAGAAAATGATAAAGATAGATGTAGCCCTGGAGTCTCTCCAACCTAGTATGTTTTGAGCTCTTTCTCCTTGAGTAGCCAAATCTCCAACCACAGTCTGTACTCTACCTGCCACACTCCGCAATCTGTCATACCTCATTCTCACAATATCTGAAGGCTTTGTTGTTGGAAAAGTGTCAAATTCCTCGTCCAGTTCATCTGGGTGAGCAGTCTCTGCCTGTGAAAGCCTAGCATCCATGTGGGGTGGATTCCTTGGCCTGAAGCGGTAATTCCAAATCCCAATTACAAACAAGTAAAGAAAAATGGTGGGCAGTATCAATTCTGGGTAGCAAACCAGTATCAAGAACAAGACGTGAACAAGGCAGGTTGTGATTGGGTTTCTCCAAGTGCAGATGTCATCAAACCACTTGCAAACAGCAGTAACTCCTTTGAGGAGTGACATTATGCGATGAAAATTGGCTTTGCTTCTCCTTAGACTCCACATGTGGTAATCCACGTCGAGCATGTACTCGACGGCTTCGCGCCTAAGGGGTGGCTCTGCTCTAGACAGGCGAGCGGCCACAATCTGCATGGCCTGGTGGCGGAGCCAATCTATGTGCCTGACGGGTATGGGTTGGACATAATGCATTTTGGGGAGCAAAGGCCTACCATACTGGGCTACCATGTTAACCCAAGCGGTGCAGGTGAACCTCACGGCCAGGTGAAGCTCTCCATTCTTCTTGAGGCCATTGGGTTGGAGAACCAGCAGTGGATAAAAATGAGTATACACCCTATCAGTTTCCAGAGTTGACAACCTGATTCTCACCTTTCCAATTCTCTGATCTCTGGCATCACTGCTCCCATTGATGTGGTGGTTGTCAAATACAGCAACCGTGATGACAGTGCATGGATCGTGAACCTCCCAGGTATATTGCTCATTCCATTGAGGGGAGAGAGTGTCAAGCAGAGTTCTGGTTCGAACCCATTTGTTGCCATACTTGGCCACGCAGTAGGCATCGGTATTCCTCCCTTCCCTGGCCTTCATGGGCAGCAAGTTGCGGGCACTCAGTATCCCAAGTTCGAGAATTCCAATGTTTTTCTTCCTCAAGTGTTTGGAGGATGGCTGAAGATCACTGCTGAAATGCGTGGACTCATCAAGGACGTGGTACCCGGCCTCAAGACACACTCGGAGGTGAATCTTGCTTGAGAACTTGTCCTTCTTTTTCTCTGTTTCCTCCTCACCAACCGCACTAGGCCTGTGCAAATTGAACCAACGAGAATCGGGGAGCTTCTTGCTGGACTCGTGTCTGGGAGGAACACTTCTCACGGAAATGATCTCCCTTCCTAAGATTTCAACACTAGGACCTACTTTGTCCTCAACAGTCACAATGATAAAATCCTCAAATGGCTCGGCTGCCACAAACATAAGCTCGTCATTCCAAACTGGGTTGATGCCTCTGATTTGAGAAGGCCTTGTGAATCTCATCTGATTCCCTAGCTGTACTCTAACAACGGCGTCAGGGGCCCTTCCTTTATCGGAAGGAACAAGATCCTGAGCCTCGATTACTTGAACTCTAAGATAGTAAAGCTTTGGAGTGAAATATACCTTGGAGCGGGTGTTTGCAAGGTTGGAGTGACTAATGTTGTGAGCATCAGAGTGCCAGGCCTCCGGGAAGGACTCATCAGCTTGTGTTCCCATCCAAACCGCAAGCATGATTTCCCCATTATTATGAATTTTTTGGCCCTTCTTGTCCTCCAATATGTACCATTGAGGAGCCAAGGGGCTGTCTGGGGGTACACGAAGAGGAACCTCAGTGAGATCAAAAATAACTCTCCCCACAAAATCATCCTTCACAACGTCCTTATCCTTGACGGTGACTTCAAGCAAATTGGATTGAAGCCTGTCCTTGGAGAAGGCGAAGATTTGCTTCCAGACAGGGTTCTGGTTCTTGTCAAAGTGCTTGGTGAGGCCCTTGTAGTTACCAAGCTTGACTTCCACATAAGGGTCAAGGCTACCAGTGATATCCTTGACAGGGAGATCCCTAGCCTTGACGACATTCACGTACAAGAAATTCATCTGTTCCACTAAGTCGTAGGTGGTGGATATCTTGTCCCGTCCTCCTCTATAGCGCAAACGAGCCGCCAGTGGTGGACTTGTCTCCACCAATGAATACTCAGGGTTTTGCTTTGGGATCTGCTGCATTAACATTACATTGGGTGGCCCAGCTTTTGCAAAATCAACCCTCCTTTGAGTCGTTTCCATCGCCGGTGGAGGGTAAGCCTTGCCTGCTGCTGGAATAGAGTGAAAAGTCCTCACTTCCTTTTCTTTCTTTTGCATCTTCTTTTTCTTCTTGTCCCCATCACCAACCACGCTTTCCTCATCTAGCACCCTCTTCATGTTGGGGTTTATTTCTTGAAAGGGAGTGTCCTGATACTGATACTGATACTCCTCCTCCTCCTCCTCAGCAGCAGCAGGAGGAGGAGGTGTGTCTACTTGGGGCTGAGGGTGATGCTGTTCCGCAGCAGCATGAGCATGATGATGATCATGCAGCGCGTAACACCTAAGAGCAATATCTCCCCTGATGTTTGAGAAGAGACCACGTTTCTCAAGTGGGTAGCGTTCCACCCTGGCCAGGGACTCCGATAGAGGGATAGAGGAGCCTGAAAGTCTCACCCTTCCAAGGAAGTTATTGTGGTTCCGATCATTGTGATTGTTATTGTACACAACCACCTCAATTGTCTTGTGGGCAAGATCTCTGGGGTTACTGATGTTGAAAACAAGCTTTTCATTCCAACAAGGATTCAGGTCTTTGTTCCTCGTTTCAGTGCTGTGCTGCTGCTCATCGAACTTGACCTCTACAAAGGGGCTAGCTGACCCTTCCCCATCTTTGGGCATGAGGTCGCTCGCCTCCACAACTTCTACCACCAGCTTGTTCATCATTCACTATAGAAAATAAAAGAGTGCAAGTGAAGACACTGGTAGTGGTAGCGGTGGTGATTGTTGGTGAGATATGCTTCTCATTTGGAGTGTGAAGACAGAAACATTGGTTAGAGAGAGAAATGGGATATGCAGATGCTATTGCTGTTTGGTTTTGTGGACCCTTCCTTCATGTGTCTTTCTATGTGGGAGAAATTCTAGTGGCTACTTTCTACCTCTCTTTGCTTAGAAAGAGAATATTAAAGACACCCACACCCTGCCTGCCTAATGTTTATTTTACTCACCAGCCAAAAACATCCACAAATATACTTATTTCTTTAATTTTATGTTTTTAGATGTATGTGTAACATAAATAGTTCTGTTCATTAATACCACATTACCAGGCCCTTCTTTTTTTTCTTGCTGAGGTGGTGTTAATTGTTTGTAGATTTAAATATTAATGCGGGTGTTGGTTTTTGATTAATAATAACGTGGGGTTGAAGATGGAGATAAAGTTTAGGTGGATGATATTAAAATAATACTAGTAGTGGGCCATATGGAAGCTACGAAAACATTCAAGCACTGTTCATGTTTAATATATAATTTTGAAAGAAAAAGCAGATTTCACTTTTGATAGGATATTTCCCTTTCAAAGGAATTAAGGCAGATCCATTATTCTTCAACTCGGTTGTGTTGTGGATGAATGGATGATGTCCTCACTACTTACCCGCTCACCCCAACCCGTGAACCTTGTCAAGTCTTTTGCCCAAAAGGTCGGCAAATAATTTTTCTGCTTTTGCTGCTATGATATACTAATTCGTAAATGTATGATTTTTACAAATTTATTAGAGCAATTCTAATGCGAGTGATTATATGAATTACATGTTGTTTAACTTTAAATAACATTGTTTAATTTTTTTCACTGAAATAGATGACATAACGTTGGTATATATATAATCGTTTTAACAAATCTATACCATAAATATAATATTTTTCAAACAAATCGACACAATTAAATTAATTACTCATTTTAACAATCTAAACATTAGAATAAATTTATGTGATAAAACCTTATAAAATTATGATAAACAACTCATCTAAATAATTATGATACATATTTATTGTAAATTTAATATTTGTTACATGCATATTCAATTGATAAAACCTGAAAGTTAAGGGAAAATTTTAATAGATTCATGTTCAACATAATTCCAATTGATACTCAAACTCACTCTAATGAGTCCATATACAAATCCTGTTTAAATCAGTTTGGCGTGAGGCTACTAAACAGAACCAAAAGCTTCTTTAAATTTGTAATACTAAGAAAACACAAAACCATTGCCTAATTCATTAAAAAAAAAAAAAAAAACTCAAGTCACTTAAATTTAATTCAAATTGTTAATCAAGGAAGCAGTAAAAGTTTTAAATACAATGTTGCTATTAGAAATTAAAAGAACTTTATTAAAGGTTGAATCAGAATCAACTAAACTTGAGACTTGGAGCTTCAAAGTGGGCAGGTTTGCTTTGTCATACTGGTCCCAAACCTTTCTATTTTCCACTTGGAAACGTGCGTGTCGGTTTCGCATTTACGGTGTCCGTCCCTCATTTTATTTCTTTCTTTTTCTGTTTTATATTTTATTTATTGTTTTCTATTAAAATATTCTATTCATATTTTATTTCTTCTTCTTTTCTCCCTTTTTATTCCTTAAAATAAGTTTTTCGGGTCATTTCTCTCTATTAAACCTTTTCTGATTATATACGAAAACGTTCTCACGAAAAAGTTAATTTTAGCTTACCCAAACAAATTAATGCAAAAGTTAATTTTAGTTTATTAAAAAATATATTTTTTTCTTCTTAGAAGTCCTTTTGGAAAAAGTCACGCAAACAAGCCAATTTAATTATCATCTAAACAATGAACTAAAGATATTATTTCATTATATTATACTTCACGTTATCCTGTTTTAATTAACTTAATTTTATTTAATCACATTTCTATTAATAACTAAAGTTAATAGTGATATTTATGGGAGGGTTTTAACGTGTGTACAAGAATAATGGAGAATTATGTATTTTAACGTGTACAAGAAACACTATTGATTAACTGAAGTGGCCAGCTTTCTTATTAGCTAAGGTTTATTATGTGCACATCCAAGCCAAAAGAGAAGCAATATAACATTCTTTTGCGTGTCTGTGTGCTTCTACTTTCTTTCTCTGTTGTTGTTTGTTGTATTGCGTAATTAAAAAGTTATATTTATAAGATAAGTCCAAAGGGACATAACTTTTCAAGCAGTCAAATATTGCTCCAATCGCTGACGGAAAGGCAACTATACCAAACGGATATTCGGCCAAACTGGATACACAAATATACATCTCGATATTTTTAAAATATTTAAGCACGACCTTTCATTAAAGGTACTTAAGTGTTTGAATTAAACCAAATACTTAAATATTTCCATACATCTTGTGAATCAAAATGTCTCCCATTTGACTAGATCGAATACTCCAGTATCTTGTATATTAAGATGGTGATATTTAATTAGATCGAATACCTAAATACTTTCAATATATTATATGTCAAGAGACTCATTCTTTAAAAGTACTTAAGTAGTTAATTATGTCGAATACCATAGTACTCTTATTAGTGAAGAAAGAAGATCCTAAAGGAGAAGAAAGCAAGGAAGAAAGTTACATGTATATTCTTATCAGTTAAAGGAATTATCAATTGACCCAGAGTGAAAAAATCATGTGATTCAAAAATATTATAGAATGAAAAATCATTATTAATATTAATTTTTAAAAATTATTTAAATTTAACAAAAATTTTCTCTAATTTAATTTCATTAGACAAAATTAATACTAACTACAGCTACTAGTATCCTTAATAATAAAAAATAAAAACTATAACTGCTAGTATATATTTGTTTTGAAAAGGTTTAATTACTCTTAAATTTAGGAAGGGTTTAAAATTAAAAATACTAACTAAAAATGTTATGTTTTAATATATGAAAGATTGATTATATTTTTAATTCTGCAACAAATAGTATTTAAAATACTAATTAATAAATGTTAATTTTAAGGTTTAAATATGTTTTTAATCTCTTATATATATTTGAATTTTGCATTTGGTCTCTAATAAATTTTTTCTTTGAGATGGATCCTTAATATTTGAAAAGTTTTGTGCAAGGTTCCTGCCTTTAAAAAGGATCAGTTAACTGCTGATGTAGTTGTTAACTTGACACATCGATAAGCTACTTATGATACCACGTGTCAAACATTATCACACACCGACCTATTCCCAATCGCGTGCTGCAGAACATGATAACAGAGTGGTGTCGTGAGCAGAGAATCCCCTTCAAAGTAGAAACGGTTACAGGGAAACGAAACGACGAAGTTACCAACAAAGCCGCATTAGAAGCCATGCGAATGACGACATCATTTTTGGTCAACAAGCTCAGGGAAAATGGAAATGGAAAAAGGAAAAAAAATGATAACATTAACGTTCCTTTAAGTGTTGAAGACACAAACGACGTCGTTTACGAGCTTCGGGTGTTGGAAAAGACAGATTCCGATAGTTTTCGAAGTGAGAGTGATTATGCTATTGGTTCAGTTCCTAAATGCGGAGGAGAATTCGAGCTTACAGGTAAACACTGTGACGATGACGACAACAAAGGTGTTTAGCTTGTTGTGTGTGGTGGCAGACAGGAGGAGGCGGGGGAGAAGACACGTGTCATGAGCGGGTTGATGGGGTTGGCAAAGAGTGGGCCATAGGGGGCAAGAGGGGACGCGCTAGTGGTAATGTTGAATTTGGTGGCGGATAGGGAGACAGTGGCAAGGTTGGTGGAGAGGGGTGTGGTGGGGATGGTGGCGATGTTGGAGGAGGGGGCAACGATTTTGGAGGCGGTGGTGAAGAGGGGTGGGTTGGTGGCGGTGGCAATGGCGTACACCGGGATTAAGAGGCTGGGGGCGGTGCTAAGGGAGGGGTCAGAAAGGGCGAGGGAGAGCGCAGCGATGACGTTGGTGAGTTAGTTGAGGATTTTGTGGCGGTAGGCAACAAGGCTCGTTGGTGGGGAAAATGAAGGGTTCATAACAACTACTATCATGGTTGCTTCCTCAACTACAGTGAAGGAGATTCTCTGCTCGTGGCACCACGCTGTTATCATGTTCTACAGCACCCGATTTGGAATTAGGTCGGTGTGTGATAACGTTTGACACGTTAGTTTGTAAGATTTATCATTGTGACTCATTTAAATAAATGTTATTTGATTTAATGAATAAAGGGCATAAAGATAATTGGTTACAAAGGGAAGTTATTAAAGGATAATTATTAATTAATAAAATAATTATCTTAAACGTATTAAAAAGATAACTGTTAAGATATGCAGTTATATTAAAAGATAACTGTTAAGATATGCAGTTATATTAAAAGATAACTGGTGATAGTGCAGTTATATTAAACGTAATGGTTCAGTTTTCTAAGAAAAAAGAAAAAAGATATCTAGAAAACTGAATACCATCATTGTCTGTCCATGAGAGTTGTATCCAATCCCTATCAAAGAAGATACAAGAAAGACAAGGGTTAAGACTCTGAGAAAGTATTCTGCCATTAAAGGATCTTCCCCAAAGAATCTACGAAAGCATTCTACCAATAAAGATCTTCCGCAATTATGGACAAAGGTATGTTTATGTGAAACTCATGAATTCTAAAGATCTTTTTCATGTTCTTGTTATGATTGTTATTGAACATGATATTATAGATTAAATGCTTACATGTGGTATCAGAGCATGGTTTAAGAATTTGTGATTTTCCATTACTAAGTTTTTGTTGATGCAACAATAAAGAATGATGGTAGATTTTGAATCTTAATTTTCTGCTTGTTGCGAATATTATTGATCAAATAATATTGATAGAATAATATCACATAATTGATATTTCTCACTTGGTATGTCATATGTTCCAATGGATATCACGATAAAGTCCTGACGGTGTTTTCAGTTCAACATATATATATTAAATGTAAATTATCTTTCCTATCACTACTTGACAAAGACACATT
Source organism: Glycine tomentella (assembly GCA_007407185.1). Lineage (NCBI taxonomy): Eukaryota > Viridiplantae > Streptophyta > Magnoliopsida > Fabales > Fabaceae > Glycine > Glycine tomentella. Next base: position 377,768 of record PYAF01001612.1, on the reverse strand, counting down.
AATGTTAGTGATGAAAAGTAAACAATAATGATTGATCACTTTATTGCTCTCCCTATTCAAAATTGTACCAATGCATATTTAAAATTGTATTTGATAAAGTGTATATGCATTGAAGTGTTGTGATCGAATGACTGTAAATTTTGTTGACACTGAAAATTAATTATGATATTAGAATGATTTTGAATGTTGTTAAAATCTTATGATTTTAACATATTTTGTATTTTATGAAGTAAATCTTGGAATTAAAGTATGATGAATTTGTTAGTCACCAAAGTGACCAAATTTGTATGAGTAATTTAATTCCAAATTGTATGTTCATTTCAAGTTTGGAATTAAGTATGGTGAATTTGTTAGTCACCAAAGTGGCCAAATTCTTGATGAATTGATTAGTTCCAAACATTATGATTATGTTTTAATTACCATGATTGTGATGCTATGAATGATATAAAATTATTGTTTATGTTGTGGTATATTGAAGTTCATTATTATAGGACAGTTAAGGATCAACCCAAAGGATGATTACTTGTTTTATAATAAATAAACATGAACATTGATAATGTTGATACACTTCTAGTTTTATTTGGACGTCCAAAGATGACAAATATTTTTAGTTAAGGTATGCATCATAATCAAATTATGTGAAATCTTATTAGCATCATTATAGTTGAATGTTGTGTATTAATGGATCCCCAAAGGTGAACATTAGTATATATTTTTATGATGTATGAATCTGTGAATTATTTTAGTATGTGATATATATGACTCAAAGTATTAATGTTTTAAAGGTTGTACCTTAAAGTACTTGTTGCTACACATTTGCTTTTCTCAACTATTGCAGTTTTCAATGAACTAAACTTCTCTGAATGAAAAGAGCAAATTGAATTTTACCTTGGAGTAATGGATTTGGATTTGGCTCTTAGAGAAGATAAACCTAATGCTATTATTGATGCAAGCACTGAGTATGAAAGAGTCCATTTTAAGAACTGGGAAAGATCCAATAGATTGAGTCTGATGTATATGCGAATAAGCATTGCAAGCAACATTAAGTTAATTCTTCCACAAACTGAAAGTGCTAAAGAGATGATAAAACTTGTGGAAGAGTACTCCCAAACTGCTGACAAGTCTGTTGCTGGGACACTAATAAGTACACTGATCACCATGAAATTTGATGGTTCACGTACTATGCATGAGCATGTTGTTGAAATGAAAAATATTGCAGTAAGCCTAAAGTCATTGGGAATGGACGTGGATGAAAATTTTCTGGTGCAGTTCATATTGAACTCATTACTGTCTGAGTATGGTCCTTTCCAAATGAACTATAATACCATGAAAGACAAATGGAATGTGCATGAATTGCACAGTATGTTAGTTCAAGATGAAACCAGAATTAAGAACCATGGAATTCATTCCATCAATTATGAAAAACATGAAGGAGTTGAAAAGAAAGGGATTCCTTACGACCCAAATCACAAGGCCAAATGAAAAATTTGTCCTTATGAATAACAGAGTGAAACTTCCAGTGGAAGCTGTTGGGATTTACCGTTTAATCCTTGACAGTGGACATCATTTGGACTTATGTGAAACTCTTTATGTACCTAGTATATCTAGGAATTTAGTTTTTATTTCCAAACTTGATAAAGCTGGATACTCTTTTAAATTTGGTAGTGGTAGTTTCAGTTTGTACAAGCAAAATCATTTGATTGGCAATGGTACTTTATGTGATGGATTATATAAATTATGTCTTGATAATCTTTATGCTGAAACGCTTATGACTCTGCATCATAATGTTGGTACTAAACGTACCTTAATTAATGCATGTTCCACTTACTTGTGGCATAAATGTTTGGGACACATTTCCAAAGAAAGAATTGAAAGATTGGTAAAGAATGAAATCCTTTTGGATTTACATTTTACCGATATGAATGTTTGTGTGGATTGTATTAAAGGAAAACAAACAAAACACACAAAGAAAGGAGCCACAAGAAGCACTTAACTTCTTGAAATTATACACACTGATGTATGTGGTATGTTTGATGTTAATGCTTTTAATAAAGAGAAATATTTTATCACCTTCATTGATGATTATTCACGTTATGGTTATGTCTATTTGCTACATGATAAATCTCAAGCTATAAATGCTTTAGAGATTTACATTAATGAAGTTGAAAGGCAATTAGACAGAAAGGTGAAAATTGTCAGGTCTGATAAGGGTGGTGAGTATTATAGAAGGTATGATGAAAGTGGACAACATCCAGGCCCATTTGCTAAATTCCTAGAAAAGTGTGGTATTTGTGCTCAGTACACAATGCCAGTACACCATAATAAAATGGTGTTTCAGAAAGGCATAATAGGACCTTGTTGGATATGGTTAGGAGTATGTTAAGTAATTTTTCTTTACCCATTTCATTGTGGACTTATGCTCTTAAAATGCCATGTATATATTAAACAGGGTTCCTAGTAAGTCAGTCTCAAAGACTCCTTTTGAAATTTGGACTGGAAGGAAATCTAGTTTAAGACACCTACATGTTTGAGGTTGTCAGGCAGAAATTAGATACTACAATCCGCAAGAAAAGAAACTGGATGCAAGGACAATCAGTAGTTATTTCATTGGTTATCCAGAAAAGTCGAAAGGGTATAGATTTTACTGTCCTTATCATACTACGAGGATTATTGAAACTGGAAATGCTAGGTTCATTGAGAATGGTAAAGTTAGTGGGAGTGAAATACCACGTAAAGTGGATATTCATGAATTGAGGATACAAGTTCCATTGATTTGTATCTCTAGTAAAGTTGTTGTTCCTCATGTTATTGAACCAATCAATAATAATGAAGAACAAATTGATGATCTCACTACTCATGATGAAATTATTGTTGATGAACCAAGTGAACCCATTGTAGAAAAACCACAACAAATAGCATTAAGAAGATCTCAAAGAGAAAGGAGATATGCTATTTCTAATGATTATGTGGTATATCTACAAGAGTTTGAATTTGACTTGGGTATAAAAGATGATCCAGTGACGTTTTCACAAGCCGTGAATAGTGAAGATGGTGACAAGTGGTTAAATGCCATGAAAGATGAGTTGAAATCTGTGGAACAGAATGAGGTTTGCGACCTTATTGAGTTACCAGAAGGATGTAAGAGAGTTGGATGTAAATGGGTCTTTAAGACCAAATGTGACTCTCATGGTAACTTAGAACGATACAAGGCTAGACTAGTTGCAAAGGGATTCACTCAAAAAGATGGCATTGACTATAAAGAAACATTTTCACCAGTTTCAAGAAACGATTTTCTAAGAATCATTATGGCATTGGTGGCTCATTATGATCTAGAGTTACACCAGATGGATGTGAAAACTGTCTTTCTAAATGAGAATTTAGAGGAAGATGTGTATATGGATCAACCAATGGGGTTCATAAAAAAGGGAAAAGAGCACAGGTGTGCAAACTTAAGAAAACAATATACGGACTTAAACAAGCTTCAAGACAATGGTACCTTAAGTTCAATGATACCATTGTTTCCTTTGGATTTAAAGAAAACACTGTTGATCAGTGTATATATCTGAAGGTCAGTGGGAGTAAGTTTATATTACTGATTCTGTATGTTGATGATATTTTGCTTGCAACTAATAATCTTAGTCTTTTAAATGAGACTAAGAAGTTTCTCTCTAATAACTTTGAAATGAAATATATGGGCGAGACATTCTATATGATTGGAATAGAAATATTCCGTGATAGATCACAAGGATTGTTGAGTTTGTCTCAGAAAGCATATATTAATAAAGTTTTAGATAGATTCAGAATGCAAAACTGTTCATCATCTCCGGTACCAATTCAGAAAGGAGACAAGTTTAGTCTCATGCAATGTCATAAAAATGAATTGGAACGAAAGCAAATGGAAGCAATTCTGTATGCATCACTTGTTGGGAGCCTAATGTATGCTCAGACTTGTATGAGACCAAATATTAGCTTTGCAGTTAGAATGTTGGAAAGATACCAGAGTAATCCGGGTATGAATCATTGAAAAGCTGCAAAGAAAGTTCTGAGATATTTGCAAGGCACTAAAGGTCACATGATTACTTATAGGAGGTCTAGTGACCTCTATATAATGGAAAAGTGTGAAGCAGTCTGTAATTGCTGCATCCACTATGAAAGCTGAATTTGTGGCATGCTTTGAGGCCATGGTTCAGACTAAATGGCTGTGAAACTTTATTTCAGGGCTTGAATTGTCGACATTATTGATAAGCCGCTGAAAATTTATTTTGATAATTCCGCAACAGTCTTCTTTTCTAAAAACGACAAGTATTCCAAAGGTGCTAAACATATGGAATTGAAATACTTTGCCGTTAAAGAAGAGGTTCAGAAACATAGAGTATCTATAAAGTATGTTAGCACTGATCTTATAATAGCCGATCCCTTGACGAAGGGATTACCGCCCAAGACATTTATTGTTCATGTCTGTAGTATGGACATTATGTCAGCTAATGAATGTTGATCATTATTGTAATTATTGACTATTGACACTCTGAATTCAATGATGTTTAAGTTTATGAAAATTATCCTATTTTCAAATTTATGTATACATGCATGTATGAATGATTATTTTGAAAAATAGGATTTGTCCCTAATGAAGACATAATAGTATTATTGTGGGACATTATGATGTAAACTTCCATTAAAGTATCATATTAGGAAGAAGAGCTAACATAGTGGTACATGGAAGGAATTATGGCGATTTGATAGCATATAACCGCCATGACTCTTATTGGTTTTATTTCTGATCATGATTTATGATGATGCCAATGTATGAAAAATTTTAGCCCTATGAATGTGCATTATAATTGTTTTCATTAAATCATGAAATGAAATTTATGACATGAGCCAAGTGGGAGAATGTAAGATTTATCATTGTGACTCATTTAAATAAATGTTATTTAATTGAATGAATAAAGGGCATAAAGATAATTGGTTACAAAGGGAAGTTATTAAAGGATAATTATTAATTAATAAAATAATTATCTTAAACGTATTAAAAAGATAACTGTTAAGATATGTAATTATATTAAAAGATAACTGTTAAGATATGCAGTTATATTAAAAGATAACTGGTGATAGGTGCAGTTATATTAAACGTAGTGGTTCAGTTTTCTAAGCAAAAAAAAAGATATCTAGATTTTGAGAAAGTATTCTGCCATTAAAGGATCTTCCCCAAAGAATCTACGAAAGCATTCTACCAATAAAGATCTTCCGCAATTATGGACAAAGGTATGTTTATGTGAAACTCATGAATTCTAAAGATCTTTTTCATGTTCTTGTTATGATTGTTATTGAACATGATATTATAGATTAAATGCTTACATAGTTAGCTTACATGCCATACTTAATCCGATTTGATATCACATGTAGCTTGTCGACGTGTTGAGTTAACATCATTTTAGCAGTTAACGGATCTCTTATAACGACAGAGACCTCACATAAAACTTTTTAAATATTAAGAACCCATCTCAAAGAAAAAAATGTCTTAGAGATTAAATATAAAACTTGAATATATATAAGGATAAAAATATATTAAAACCTAATTTTAATATAAAATCTCAAAAGCCAATTATATGGGATGGAAGAAGTAATTAAAAGAAGCTTTACTTCATCCAAGGGACCAAACACTCGAGGGTTTATACTTTATACTAGTGTTTAATATAACAGCAAATTGCAATGATAATAGTTTTATTTAGATGAATGATTGAGATAGATGCGATGAGGAGGAGGTGAACAGCAATTTCTTTCTTATAAAATCTGTTATCACTGTGAATAAATGAAATTCTGAAAGTGATGTATGGTGTCTTATCGATTGAACGTGTTGTGTTTCTTAAATATCAGGAAGCCGAAAACGTTTAGCTCCACATGCATGCCAGCTTTTTTGGTCTCATCTCATCCCTTCCTCCTTATATCTATCTGTTCCGCCCTTTTTAGAACAAGGTTTGGTTAGTGGCAGTGGCACTGGAATCAGAAGATGGACCTAAGAATATACTCCAATAAAGTAAATGGAAAAAAGTAGTCCATGCCACTTTTGCCTCTTCATAAGCGTCTGCGTGTGTATGAACTAATGCCTAAACCATACTTTTGGGGACCATAAACCTTCAGCCACTCTCTAAACCAACCTTAATTAAAACCGTTTCCAGTACTATAATACAATGACCCCCAAACTATATTTTTGACTATTAAGCACAAAGGGACCACTTTTGTTTACAACTTATAAATTGATTAGACGGTCCAGCTCACAAGTTTAGTTAATTTAATCCAATCTATTATAAAATTATATATTAAAAAATTATATACCATCTAAGAATAAAGGGATTAAGGGTTACAATCTCATTCTCAACACTTTCAATTACTTATCACACTTTTATCTTGGTCCAATTAAATTTGATTTTTTTTTTCATTTAACTTTGTATAAGAGGATAAAAAAAATCTAGATTATTTAATCATTAAAAATTCTGATATATACCATCTCAGAAGAAAGAGATTAAGGGTTAAAATCTCATTTTCAACCCTTTCAATCACTTTCCACACTTTTTATCTTGGTCCAAATAAATTTGGGTTCAGATTTTTTAAATAAAATATTTTGTCAAAATTTTGTGAATGGAAAAAATATAACTGGTAATTGATCATGTTTTCCCTAAAAGAATCAATTATTGAATATTTCATACTTATAATATGATGATAAAAAAAGGTTATTAAGTGAAATCATTTAAATGGTTTTTACTTTTTAGGTTTATATTTCTTAACATACTCCTCCTTTCACTTGTTTCCTAGCTGCTCGATTGCTAGTGGCACCGCTGTAAATGTAATGGATCGAGTAATATTTTTCTGGGTTGGGCTGTTTTGTTGGGCTCGACTCCAAGTCCAAGGTCTCGCTAATACGATTGCATTCAAACAGTCGGCATCTACTATAACATTGCAGTTATTTTTATCATGGTCTTAGATTTATGTGACGGATCAAAAGCGGTTCTGCTTCATTATCATTATCATAAAGAAAATAGTACTAGAACGTCCCCGGGACCAGTTGAGCCAGATGCTTGTATTATTCTTCTTTGTCAGTTATAATAAAATATTTAGATTGGTTATATGATGCTTCTAGACATGAGACGTCTAGTAATGAGAACATGTAGAAAGACTTAGTATTGTCAAATTTTGTAAGTGAATGCAACTCATTATTTTAATTGAATTTAATTAGAATATTGACAGTATAAAAGTTTTGTATTATTGTTTAATCATATATTGTTATATAAGATGTTATTATTTATTTTACAATAGTTATTTTATTTTTATGTAAAATCACTTCTAATTGATTGATAGTATATATATTATAATTTAACTTAATTTGCTTCAAGATAAAAAAAAAAAAATACATAAGTGACTAATAGTTTAGATGTTTTAAATATATATAATAGGAGTTTGATTTCTAATTATACAATACGATTAGGGTAGTATGTACTGATAAAAATCTATTTAATTAATATTTTACTTTGTTAAGATAGAGTGACTAGTTTCATATATAACTTTCAATTATAGAGATATCTTATCCATAATAAAAAAAAAAAAAAAAGAAGCAATAGGTTGGATAAGTCTAAGTAAAAGCTATAGATAAAGGAAAAATGATCTTTCTAAAGTAAATTGGTTTAAACAGAAAATAAAAAAGCGCAAAATGATCTTAAAAAAATTGAATGCTTTATGGTAGCATGAGCCTAATTTTCTTTGCTTTATAATTCTTAAAAAAGCAATATTAAGTTGTTTGTATAGTCGTTTGATTTTGTAAGAAAAAGAAATTAAAAAGGTGTAATGAAATGTGTAGTAGAGTCTAGACTAGAGACTAGAGTGGTGATGAAGGAAACATTGTCCTTTGGATGGCGACACGAAGAATGATAGGTGGACAAGTGGCGAAGGTGAATGACACGTGGCGGCGTGTAATTCTAATGGAGCATGCAACGTGGTGTTAGCAGCCACCGAGTCCAAGGCTTAAAATAAAATGGAAGAGGGAAGAATCCTAAAAGCAGCAACCAAACAAAGCGGAACGTTGAATTGAACAAGAGAGAAGAGAGAAGAATGATGATGAATGTTTTAGGGTTGTGTCTGGTGTTAACATCACTGGCAGCAGCGGGAATATTCTCTCCCAATCCCAGTACAGAGAAGCAAGGAGCGAGCACCATTGTCAAAGAAGGGCATCGAGTTGTGGTGGTTGAATACGACCAAGGTGGCCATCAGAACACCAAAATCTCAATATCCCCAGAGCAAACCACGCATGATGATGATGATGACGACGTGATCAAAGAAACTGCCTCGGTTCTCCCTAACTTGGGCCAAGGCATTTCTTCGTCTTCACAATATTCCCACCAAGCGCAGGATCATATGGATCATCATGCGCCTTTAAATCTGCATGCTCCTAATCCTAAAGAGCTCATTTGCGACGCCTATGGAAAATGCAAACACAAAATCTCCGATGCAATGGAGAAGGCCAAGGATAAGGCTCAAGAGGCCATCCATAAGAAGGAGGACAAGATTGGTAAAACCAGAGAGGCTGTATATGATAAAGCCAATGACGTCCATGAATACGCCCAAGACACTGTAGAAGCAGCAAAGGAGCATATGGCCAATAACGTTTCAAACGCCAAAGATGCATTGAAACGTCTAATAGGAGGATCTATGGAGAGCTTGAATTCTGTGATGGGGGTGGCTAGTCTGTTGGGGTTTGCCACCGCTTATGGTATGTGTGTGTGGGTTACGTTCATCTCCAGCTATGTGCAGTCCAGGGCTATGCCAAGGCAACAATTTGCAGTGGTGCAGAGTAAAATATACCCTGTTTATTTCAGGGCCATGGCTTATAGCATTGGCCTCGCTTTATTCGCCCATTTCTTTGCCCGTAGAAACACCAACTCAGACATGTTGCAAGCATATAACCTTCTCGCCTCCCTTGCCACACTTTTCTTCAATTCTCTTTACTTGGAGCCTCGGGCCACCAAGTTGATGCTGGAGAGGATAAAGATAGAAAAAGAGGAAGGAAGAGGCAGACCACAAGACATGATGAGTAGCAGAACAGGAGATCCTAAAGAGCCAGCAGATCAGGAGGATGCAGTCAGATCAAGGATAATCAAGTTCAATGACAAGCTCAAGAAATTCAATTCCTATTCCTCACTCCTCAATATCCTCAATCTCATGTCTCTTACTTGGCATCTCGTTTATTTGGCTCAACGACTTCACCATATTTGCTAAACCAAATACTACCAAAGCCTTTTCTTTCTAGTAATCACTTGTTTTCTGTCTTTCTTTTCTGTTTGTATCATGTCATGTGTTGATATTTGCAAATACTTCAATCTCTAGATTGTATCCTTCAGCTTTCAGAAGCGCATATAGCAGGTTTTGTTTTTCAATAGTGTTTGCCACTCCTTGTAATCAAGTATATTTAATTTGTGTTAGTGTAAAAACTCTTGTTACAAGGTTTTGTTTTTCAATAGTGTTTGCCACTCCTTGTAATCAAGTATATTTAATTTGTGTTAGTGTAAAACTCTTGTTACATTGCTTTAATCATGGTTCAGTGGAGAGTAATTCTGGGTCCTACCCTAGGCACAATGCATCAGAAATTCAAGACACATCTCGTGTTACGAAAGTTAAACACATTCATGTTGGGTCAGCTTTCTACTGGAAGATCGGGTGGGAGACAAAATTCGAATTTCCTTTTATTCAGACAAATCACCCTAATACCCTATACATACGAAATGGCCTTAGTTTTATGTTTTAACCTTCTTTAAAATTAAATTCAACCCGATAAATCAAGAAACTTTTATGGATCTAAATCTAGGAGGAATTTGGATTTTATTCACAATCAAATCAAATTCAATTTACAACCAACCAAATCAAATCATTTCCGTTTAGGTTTTTTATGGGGGAAAAAGACTGGTTTATAGACTTCTTTTTATGCAAGACTGGTTTATAGACTTAATTTTAATTAGTTGAGAATCGATTTTGAAACTTCTTTTTTTCAATTACTCTGATTAAAACATTTAGTCAGTATCCCTGTTCTTTGGGGATTCAAGTTCTTCCTCCCAAACTCAAACTCAAACTCAGCGTATTAGGTATTTTAAAATCATTTTAAAAACTATTTACAGGAATAAATCTTCAGATTTTCTAATTATTTAAACATTTCAAATAGTTTATTTCAGGCGTGGTTAATATATTTGTTGATTTGGTTTTAAGATATAGATCTTGGGGTGTAAGCTTTAACTTTCTCTATAAGCATGAAAAAAATGAATAAATTTCTCATGAGTTAATTTATAGATATCTGATGAGTTTTTAAAATTAGTTAACAAATAATTTATTTTCATTTATGAAAGAATTCATCTTTTTTTTTTTCGTTTTTTCTTTTTTTTTTTTTAAGTAGTGTTTTCGGAAAAATTTATGCAAATGTGATATTTTTCATGAAGCATGATTGTGAAAAAGTGTGATATTTTTCATGAAGCATGGTTTAGTCCGACAAAGTATATGTGAAGGTGTTGGGAAGTCTTATATAATAGTTGAAGTACGGTGCGGAAAGGGGTTCTTTACTAGAAGAGAAAGTCTCGAATATTAATTAGGATGCTGTTAATATACTCGCCTATAGCCTAATGCAAATATAGTACCTGTGCCAAGAAAATTTGGCTAATATTATTGTAATAAAAATAACAAATGAATACACTAACGCAAAAATATATCCACTATACAGCGGCGGATCAGCAGAATCCGGTGATATAAAAATTCCACATATGGTTATGTATATATCTTAAGTCCAAGTAGCTATTAACTTGGCAGATTTGTGTATCTTAAGAGTTGTACAACATTACAATGCAATTATACCACTCTAGGGTAAAATTCTATTTGTAATTGATTCGTCTCGAACTTGGCAATGCCACCCCATACATGTATAATATATGCATCTTTTAAGTTATCTGGAGATATTAAATTTAATTAGCATCCAGAGTGTTGTATGGTTGATCTTCATCAGAACATAAAAAAATTCTGAATAATTCGTAAGTAAATCGTAAAAAGCCAAGCACTGCATGGAATAATCAGCAATTTACTCTTCAACCACGCATTTACACCTCCGTTGGTGCTCTGACAGTTCCTGCAATGTTTCAAGTTTCTCAATTCGTGAAATATGGTGTGAGAAAACACCAGAGAGAAAATAAAGTCGCACAAATGGGAGTACCTCAATTTGCTTTTGTAGAAACTTGACATACGCTACAGCCTCATCTAACATATCTGCAGTATTTGTTTGCTACAAGAACAAAAGCAACCGCCACATTAAACATAGCGACGATCTAATTTACTGCCCAAAAAAATAATAAATAAAAAACTCTACAGTCATTGCATAACTGTCTCGAACTCCGAAATTTACACTTTATGCTAGCAACACTCTCCTAAGTCCTAACTCCTATGAGTTAAACTTTATTGAAAACTAAAAATGGATCTTTAGTAGAGTTCCCTAAAGCTTGTTTGTCATTGTCTTCCCCAAAACCTCTATGATAGTGGGTAGAACGAAAGGGTCCTATCCTATGGTAGCAGGCCAATCCTAAAGCTCCCACAGAAAGTATGAAGAGTTTATTCCAAAATAGCCAAGTCACTTCACAATGCCAAGAAAAGGAAAGAAAGGTGACTGTTTGATTTTAAACACCAAAAAGCACATTACATCAGGAGGATAAGGATTATTTATGCTGTTTCCGTGACCATAACAGATCCTTAGTGTTAAATATCACTTAAGAACTGGAATCCAAACATTGACCTTAACCTTGGAGGAAGACTTCAAGCTCAAAAAAGTGTTGGAGAAAAACAATTCAAGGCTTGAAGGATTGTGAACCAGACATTGCTCAATATATTTAGAGGTAAACAAACCAGATGACTCTTAAGAGCCAAGTTATTTTATTGGGTTTTGGGGGAAAAAAAAAAACAAATAAGGTTATCAAATGTACAAACTCTGAAACCCCTCTTTCATTAAGGTTCCTGCAAAAGTCAAATTTTTCTAATAAAGCTAAACAAACGAAAAAGCTAACCAGGGAAAGGGAGATAGGGAGCAAAATGAAGTGGAAAGACAACCAAATGAAGGGAAGATATACGATAGAAAAGACTTTTCCAAACATAGATACTCTCATAAAAGAAAACTAGAGTCACCCTACTTGTATACGAGGGCCAAATGAGGACAAACTTAAAGTGTTCAGCTGTCACTTAACAATTCTTACTCCAAGTGACTAGATGAACTTGGGGGGGAAAGTGGGAAACTGATGAAAATTGCAAAGCAGGAGCTAAAATCTGAGAATTGAGGTCAAGTTGGTTCAATTCCAGCATATACATTCTCCAACAGGATTCCGGCAATCATCCAAGTGTTGATTTATTCATAATGAATAACATCTAATTTCATTTCCACAAACTTCAATAATTTTAAGGGTTTTGTTGTGGAATGCCCTAAGGGCACTGTTAAGGAGCATTTAATATGCTCTGTTAAATACTTATAATTACTTAACAAGTATTAAGTGGTTTGAATTATTGATAAAATAAATAATTTTCTTTTCAAGATATTTTCTAATTTTGTTTAAGAGTGAGTCCTGAAATAACGGTAAAGTTGTGTCTTGGTGACTTGTTGGTCATGGGTTAGAATCCAGAAACAGCATCTTTATATATGCAAGGGTAAAACTGCGTACAATATTCCTTCCCCTTACCTGCGTATAGCGTGGAACCTCCGGACAATGGGATACGTAGTTTTTATATTTTCTAGTTTTGTTTCCTTAACTAGTTCTTTAAGAAAAACTGTTACCGAATTCCTAATTTTAAAGCAAAAGGGAAATAGTTGCTAAGTGGATATGGTGCTTTTCTTCAGAGTTCAGACACTATTCCTGCATAACAGATATTCAGCGTAGATTTGGTTTAAATCGCAATGGGTGGCATGCAAATCCAGTGACCATTACTGACCATGCCAGTTCCTTGAAGTTTATTTTTTACATGCTTCTTTTAGAAACCAGTTTCTTTCAATCTGGATGCCAGCAGTCATATCAATATTGTGGAGGATGCTTGGGTCAGAAATGTCTCCTTCCTACAAGGTTTTTTTCCTGGTCTCTCAAACCTCTCAACTTTATCTAATTACCCCATGATTTTTTTCTTGTGCACTAAAAACCCTCACTTGTCATCTAAACTTGGGATTATAATTTCAGTACAAAAAAATAGTGTCAGAAATTAGCAAATTCTAAGCCTTTTTGCATATACTCAATTGGATTCACTCTCAATAAGAATTTGGACTTGAAGACTTTAGGGGTGTTTCCTTGAAAACAAATTCTTGTATCATGTGTGGTTAAAGTCCTCCCACCCCACATGATATAGAAAGAGTGGAATTATGGTTTATAAATGAATTGGAAAGTGAAAGAAAGGATGGAAAGAAAAACCTTATCCATGTTTGGCACAAGTTCTTGCAGCTTTCTGATGCGGTCACTGATACGAGTCCTGCGAACCTAAGGCGAAAAGAGAGAAGATAACAGAAAGTAAAGGAGTTAAGTAGAGAGAAAAGAGTGAGTGAGTTACCCTTTCAGCAATACTCCTGGGATGCGTAGCACAGCCACGCTTTGCCCTCACTCTGCAAGGAACGGAATCTTCTAAGATGAAGATGTCAGGTGTTTTTTCCTTGTTTGAGATTGAATTGGGCATAGCGGTACCATAGAGTTGGTGTTGAGAATGAGAGGGAGCATGATCGATAGAGGAAAGCAGCTGAGTGAAGCTTAAGGGGTCTTCTTCTTCTTCCTCTTCCTTCAACAGAACTGATTCTAACCAGCTCGCCGGAGCTGAACGGAACCTTGCAAGTCCGCCGCCGGATGTGGGTTGCATCGCCTTCTCCCTTCTCCTCTCCTCTCCTCTGTTTATCTTTATTAATTAATAATTACACCGATTCTCTTTTTATTTATTCATTTTAAAATACAAAACAGATAACCAAACCGCTTTGTTTGATGTTTGTCTGTTTCTGCAATTTGGACCCTTCCATCTCTCTCAACTCTCATGGCAGCCGCAATGCAATTGCTAACTTGTCCATTGGGATTGGGACCCACACCCACTGCCTCACTCTCACGCGCACTGTAACAAGACTATTCTTAGGGGAGGCTCCCAAAATTATTAAATAATTTTTTAATTTATCTACTTCTTAAGATAAAAACTTTATCCACCATTACAAGTTGTTCTTTTTTTATTTTTAAACTACACCTGCTGTGCGATGCACACATAAATTTTCAAGAGATATTTTGTTTAATTATTATATTATTGAAAAATATCTAAAATCAATTCAATTTTTTACAACATGAAAGTCATTCACTTATGATAAATAATAGAAGATAATTAAAAATATGTTTATTTTTAATATAACTATGTATTTAATTCTGACAATATTATTTCTTGATTTCAAATAAATTTGTATAAACGCATTAAACAACGTAACAAAAATCAAACCAAAATAATAATAAATTTATTTTAACTAAAACAAATCACAAATTATTCCATTCAAATTATTTTTAAAGAGTTCATTGATTTAACATCCTCTAAAAGTATTAGAAACCAAAACTATTAAGTGAAGTAATGAAACAATGAAAATTTAAAAACACATTTGAATGAATAGAAGTCAATACAATATTAGATATCACATTTATTTGCATTAATTTTGATATGACATTGTAATATTCTTAATTAAGTGTGAGAGAGACATTTTTTAATATTTTGAAAAACAATTGATATTTAAAATTTAAAAAAATTACAAAATTAATATTTTCATTATAGTTTAGTTAAAATTTATTAAAATATTATTATATTTTCAT
>PYAF01001612.1:341245-359502 GCA_007407185.1 Glycine tomentella | reverse complement strand
ACAATCAACATAACAATCATTGTCGTCCAAGTCATCAGCCTCTACTCCAATGTCATCATTCATGTAAACATCATCAGCCATTATACCCTCGTACATCCACTCATCGCTGTCCATTCTAAGAAAACAAAAAAGAATTTAACATTTTTATAACACTTCTTATAACAAAACATTTTTATAACACTTCATGTAAACATCAATGTTGTCATTCTTTCGCAAAACATTTTTATAACACTTCTTATAATTAAAATGTCCTAATTTACATTTAATTTTAATTTTTTTCCAAATTAAATTTCCTTTTTTACATTTTTTAAAACTTTTTTGGACAGTACGGATTGGTTAATCCGTATAGGTCATACGGATTATACAATCCGTATAAGTTGCACGGATTACGTAATCCATATGAGTCTCACGGATTAGGTAATCCGTATAGGTTGTACGGATTACCTAATTCGTGAGATTCATATGGATTACATAATCCGTGCAACTTATACGGATTACATAATCCGTTTGTTATGCATAACCCCACAAATTGAAATAACCTTACGGATTAGATAATCTGTAAAACCTATACGGATTACCTAATCCGTATGGCATGCATGCACCATTACTGACGGATTACCGGATCCGTCCAATCTTTACGGATTTCCGAATCCGTACGGAAAAAAAAAACTTCACCTGCAACTTCGCGCTTTCAATCTGGCAACACCCAACCAAATAACAGCTCCACCAACCAAATGCAAAACAAACCAAATGCAAACCAAATGCAAAACAAATAGCTCACAGCACGATTCCAAGCAATGCCCAGCTCAAAATGCTCATCAATGGTGTAAGGAGTACGTGCTGTATCATTCACTGAAGCGCTTTTTATTTTTATGTGTTTTTCAGTCATTAAGGGTATTTTGGGTATTATTAAAAATTTGTAATGGTGTAGTAGAAAAGTACATGGTGTATGAAGCACACCCCATATAGTTGGCACATGATTCAGGAGTACTACTCCTCCAGTCTAATTATTGACATGCTGACCCACTAATCAAAATTTAGAATGTGATTTAAGTTAAATTCTGAAATTGCCCTTTAACAGAGCAAGCACGTAACATCGAATTCAGCATCAGCACGACCCACGAAGGGCAATTTGAGAAAGTAGTAATTGCAAAATATGGAAGTTATGAAGGGTCCTACTGTAGACGACAACAGTTGAGAGCATTTTGGGATGGATGAGGGACAGCTAGTACTAGTAGCAACTAGCAAGAGTTGAGTGAAGAAGAAAATAATGTGATTGAGAAGACTACCTATAAGGGAATCCGTTCAAAGAAAAAATAAGGAAATAAGAAAGTTTTTGAATTTAAAATATTATTATTTTAGATAATAATATAAGTTATTTAAATTTAAATTGATTGTTAGTATTACATTTAGATAGGATAAAATTATTAATTTATTTTCTATTATGATATTTATTATACTTATTTATATAAATAAATCTCATATAGGAGAAAAAAAAAGAATGAAAGTAGTGATTTATCATTATCTAATTTTTAATAGAGTCGGAAAGCGTTCATGTTTGGGCAACAGAACCCAAATAATACAATTTTAATAAAAAATTACCAATTTGGGTTGTTTGCAAGCTAATTACCAAACTTGGGGTAGTGGGTTACGTCCAAAATTGGGCATGACCGCCCAAATTCAGGCGTGACCAGTGGGGTCACGTCCAATTTTGGGTGCGTTCTACCACAGAGTGACACGTGTCATGCACAGATGGAGCGATGCGTATATAAATTTCAGACGGTCATAACTTTTGATTGGGATGTCCGGTTGAGGCGTAGTTTGTGTCAAAACGCTCGAAATTGAGAGGAGAAGCCCTAGGAAAATTCTTGAAGGGGATTTGGTCAAAAACTTTTTCCAAAAAATGCTTCTAAGTGCCTCAAAATTATGATTTAATCTTCAAACATCTAAAAATTTTCTTGTTTTCTACTTTTTTAATTATTTAGTCAGTTAATTGCATGCTATTTTTTATTTTTTTAATTACCTCTCTTAATTTTGAGCGTTTTGACATATCGTACACCTCGATCGGACATTTCTATCAAAAGTTAGATCATTTGAAAGATATATTGAACATTATTTTTTAATGTTATTTTTTATCAAAAAATATTCATAAAAATAAAATAGCATGTTTCTATTATTTACACATTTCATGTGTGTAATTCTTGTTTGAGAGGTGCTAATTACTCTTTACAATTTATATATATGTAAGTGAAATTCGTCAAAACTTATATTGTTGTTTACGCATAAGAAACACATGATTAATTACTATACTTAAGTCGTTTTTCTCTGACGTATCCTCCAACTAAAGACATTGGAGTTCTAGACTCTGGACTATTGATGGAAAGGTCATCAAGATTCAAGAGGCAGCATTAACCCGTTGCTAGTTAGCATGTTCTAGGAGTCTTATTGTGATTAAACTTTAATTTTGTACATGTAGTATGTATAATATTTTAAAAGCATAAATCAAGCAGTAAAAAAAATAATAAATCAAAATTACTTTGAATTAAATATTTAATGAAAATAATGAAGCACATAATAAAATCACTTTGAATTAAACAAAAATTCATTAGAAAACTAAAAACAGAATCAAGAAATGTGCACACATGAAATGTGTAAATAATAGGAATATGCCATTTTATTTTTATTAACATTTTTGATAGAAAATAACATTAAAAAATAACATTCAATATATCTTTCAAATGGTCTGACTTTTGATAGAAATGTTCGATTGAGGTGTACGATATGTCAAAACACTTGAAATTAAGAGAAGTAATTAAAAAAATAAAACATAGCATACAATTAACTGACTAAATGATTAAAAAAGTAGAAAACAAGAAAAGTTTTAGATGTTCGAAGATTAAATCATAATTTTGAGGCACTTAAAAGCATTTTTTGGAAATTTTTTTGACCAAATCCCCTTCGAGAATTTTTCCAAGGCTTCTCCTCTTAATTTCGAGCGTTTTGACACAAACTACGCCTCAATGAGACATTCTAGTCAAAAGTTATAACCGTCCGAAGTTTATATATGCATAGCTCCATCTGTGCATGACACGTGTCACCCTGTGGTGGAAGGCACACAAAATTGGGCATGATCCCCCCTCCCCCTTGGTCATACCTGAATCTGGGCGTGACTGGTCATGCCCAATTTTGGACGTGACCTAATGTCTCAGATTGGTAATTAGTTTACAAACAATCTTAAATTGATAATTTTTTATTAAAATTATATTATTTAGGTTATTTTGACTTCATGTTTGTGGTGCTGTATACTACAGAGGTTGCTCGTCAACTTCTTTATTTAAAAAAAGATAAAGCACTCATTTTATTCAATATAATAGGTTATAGTTTGATACAATGATTTGATCTTACTCATTTTCATTCTCTTTCTATTTTACTGAGCTTCACTAACTACTCGCTACTAGCAACCGAATGGAAAATTAAGTAAAACTTGTATCTTTCTAAATTTTTTTACACAAAAAACAATGTCGACAATAGTTTGTTTGACTTTACACAACTAGTTTTTTTTTTATGAATGAAAAAATCACTCTGAATCATGTGTTCTTACATTGTTTCGATGTTAATCCATTGGCTTAATGCGAATTACAGGGACTAGGCTTGTTAACACTATCAGCTATGCTTCCTTCTCTCAGCAATTCTGAGTGCCAAGTTGGCAATGGATTCAAATCATGCTCTCCTCAGTCACAAATAATTTTGTTCTTTATCTCTCTTTATTTGGTCGCCATTGGCCAAGGTGGACATAAGCCCTGTGTTCAGGCTTTTGGAGCATATCAATTCGATGAAAAACATCCAAAGGAGTACAAAGACAGAAGCTCTTTCTTTAATTGGTGGTATTTTACTATGTTTGCAGGTTGCATGGTAACTCTTCGGATCTTGAACTGTATACAAGACAACCTATGTTGGGTTCTTGGATTTCAAATTCCTTGTGTTGCCATGATTATCGCATTGCTTGTTTTCTTGTTGGGAACAATGACCTACGGGTTTAGCATTCAGCAGCGTGGCAAAAGCCCCTTCCTCAGAATTGGCCGTGTATTTGTTGTTGCTATAAGAAATCGACGATCCACCCTATCAAGCACAGCTGTCAAAGCAGAACATGGTGGAATACTTCCTCATCAAAGTTCTGAACAATGAGTAAGAGTCACCATTCTAATTCCTTGTGTAATTCTTAAAGCAGCAAATAGGATGGAATGCCCCTTATAGTCCAATTTTTGTTTTGCAGTAAATTGTAGTAATAAATAGCAACATTTAACCGAACTCTCATTGAAAATCCTATTTTGATCAAGTAGTAAATTAGTGGTCTCCACATTGGCAGGTTCCTCAACAAAGCATTGTTAGCGCCAGAGGATTCTATAGATGACGAGAGTTGTAGCCTTAGTGAGGTGGAAGAAGCAAAATCAATAGTGAGGCTGGTTCCTAATTGGCCACAACTCTGGTCTATGCTGTGGTGTTTGCTCAAGTTCCTACCTTCTTTACCAAGCTAGGGATTACTATGGAGAGAACAATATTTCCCGGCTTTGACATACCCGCTGCTTCTCTTCAAACGCTTGTCACTGTAGACATTGTTCTCTTCAGTCCCATCTATGACCCCCTGTTTGTGCCAATGGCAAGAGCTATTACTGGCAAACCCTCAGGCATCACAATGCTGCAAAGAATTGGGACTGGAATATCTATATCCATATTTACCACTGTATTTGCAGCCCTTGTTGAGATGAAAAGATTGAAAACAGCTCAAGAGTCTGGTGTTGTTCATGAACCTAATGCAATTGTTCCAATGAGTATATGGTGGTTGATTCCCCAATATTTCTTGTTCGGAGTCTCTGAAGTTTTTACCATGGTTGGTCTGCAAGAATTTTTCTATGACCAGGTCTCAAATGAACCAAGAAGCATGGGTGTTGCTCTCTACTCGAGTATTTTTGGTGTTGAAAGCTTTATCAGAGCCTCTCCAATGTAGTTTCTTAACTGAGGAAATTATTTTTTACAGTTTTTTTTTTCTCATTAAAGTAAATCTATATGACATTTCTTAAAAATCAGATTTATATTTTTTTTATAAGAAACTGTTTTTTAATAATAAAAATAATATTTATTTGACACATAATAATATTATAATTAAATTATAATTAAATAAAAATAAATAAATATATATATATATAAATTATTTAAAAAAATATAATTTTTTTTATCATTGAAACAAAATTATATATGAATTTTTAGAATGTTAAATTGACCCAAAAAAATATATTATTAGAATGTTATTAAATAAAGTTACAAATTATTAGAGTTCACAAAATGAATGGAACTAATTGGACTGACTTGTTGGTCTAATGGACTGGACTCATCTAGATTAAGAAAATATTGGTGTAAACAGAACCAAATTTATTTTGATTAGGTTAAACTTAAGAAATATATGATTAAATTCAATCGGGTCTATTTTGATATGATATTTTTTATTTTTTATTTTTTTCTTTTGAATTTGTATAAAGTTACACAAATAAAAAGTAAAATGGGTAACTAGACATAGTTGAACTTAAAAAAATGAGACTCATAATATGATTAATATGAGCTAACCTAATCCAATCTATTTTTCACGCATAATTCGATGGGCCAGGTTGGGACATTCATTTTGTCAGCACTATAAATTATACCTTTATTATAGGTAGGTTAGTGAGTATAAGCTTTTAATAAATGGTTAAATTGATTTGTAGGTCTCCATAATTTTTCATAAAAATTAATTATGTTATTGAACTTTTTTTCCCTTCTTTTATTGGATCCTTGATTATTTTTTTTAATTAGAGGTATAATGGATTAGTGTTGTTGAAGTACTGTAAGTACAATTAAATTAATTGTAAGTTTTTTTTCTTCCAAAGTTTTAACATTCTGAAAAGAAAAAAAAAAGTCTTCTTAAACCTTGAAAAGAAATGCAATTAATTAGGTTCCAATTGTTAGTATAAATGATGGTAGTTGAAAGTGTTAGTTTATGTTTTCAATAGGCGATCGATTTCGTTTAATCGTTTATAATTAGCGGTTAATGTATTTCGGAGAAAAAAAATCCTATAAACATGCGTGTTAGTTAACAAATAGCTTTTATGTTTAAGATGATGATATGTAAAGGATATGATTAAAATTGTTATATTGTTTTAAAATTAAAAGAAATTGAAAGTGATTCATAGCGAAAGAAAAGTAAGTCGGATATGCATATGTATACACCGACTGCAATAGTGACAGTACAAAAAGATTCTGAATGAAGCTGAGAAAGGTAGACAAGTACATCTGAGAGTAAAAAACAAAAGAGAAGAAACTTGGAAATTATAAGGATAGCGAAAGTTGAAAATGTGTCATACTATTCAATGATCACTAATTTGAGACTTATCCATTACAATTGGACGCTTATCAAGTCCAATATATGAAATAAATGATGCAAGCAAAGCTTAGGGGAATTTGTCTTAGGCACGTAACGTAAGTTATAACCTACTCTTTCTTTCTAAAATGTCATTAAGACTTGGGTTTTGTCTTAGAACGAATAATTTTACCCAAAGAGAAAGAAAACATCCATCCATCGAGCCAACAGGTTTGGGGTGCTTGAAGAAGCAAGAAAGAGCAAGGCTGTGTGTGTTGTGTGTTGTGTGGTGTGGGGTCCATGTCAAATCTACGTGCGAAAAGACAAATAAAGCCCCCTTGTTTTGTGTGAATTTTAATGATATACAGATGGGCACACAATACAACTTTCTTCTATCTATTGTAATAATAATGTAATAATAATGCACGTCCCTCTTTCTTTCTTTTTTGTTTGTTAGGGTTGCATCATGATAGTGTCAAGATTATAATCCAATAACAGGCTGTTCCAGAAGAACATGTCAATGTGAGGGTACGTGCATTGATGAATCTAGCTAGCTTGTAAGTTGGGGGAAGTGTCTACTCTTAAATCTTGTTATTAAAATATTAATATATTCTTAGTATTTATTTGTAGTGTTTGTTAATTATTTTCAATACTTGTTAATTATTTTCATTTGTAATTCATGCATTAATACTTGTTTATAAGATTATTAAAGTCTTTATTTTTCATTGAAATAAGAAGTAGAGTTTAACCATATGTATTTGTAGAAATATTTTAGTATATATTGTAACAGCTCGTATTTAAAGATCTCAAACTCAATATTTATATCTAAACTAACTCTCATGTTATCATCATGATCTTTTGAAATCTCATTGCAAGTTACAATAAACTTCTTTCATTGTTCTATTCAATCCAGAATAATAATTTTGAAAAGAGTATACAGACAAGTCTCAACTACGAACTTACACCACAACTTGTTTTGTGTCATTTATTTATAGATCTTAGTGCTCAAGTGTATAGGTTTAGCTTAAAGGTTCTTCTTCCTCCCCCTTTGGATATCATCGTTACTCAAACCTTGCATTGCTATGCATATTGTTAGCAGTTATATGTAGACAATAAACAAATCTTGATTTTTGGATACACCATCACCGTCAACATTGAAATTACATTTTTTTATTTCTCTTTTATCTTTGTATTCTTCTTACATTATATCACCTTAGACTTTTGTTTTGTTTTCTCGTCTCTATACCAATATATATATATATATATATATATATCACAAGACATGATGGTAAACAGTTAACTTCTTTAAGCTATTGTCATAGTTTAATTTAATTTTTTTTTGGACGTAGCTATAGTTTAATTTCTTTTTTTTATGAAGTCATAGTTTAATTTCTAAGCATGTGAATGAAGAGAATTTTCTTAAAAGAAATAAAATTCACTAAGTAATCTCATCATCTCGAAAAGAATTTGTGATGAGATATCTTTAGTGAAAAAGATTTACATACTTAAAAATGTTTTTGTTAATTAAGTAAAGAAACCAATAGTGTAATTAGCAAACAGGACCTAAAATAAAGTATATTCTAATTGCTTTTGATTGGTCTTTCCTTCTCACTTTCGTTTACGACCTTCTTTGCAACTTTTGTTTTAGCATATGGCATCATTGGCATGGCTTCTGAACTTTGAAATTGAGTCAGTGACTACTTCTTTGACCATTTGGGTGCAGTGGGTTGTGGCAGATGGTTAGGCTTAATTGATTCTCCTTCAACTTCAAACACATAGTGGTGTTTGTAAAAGTGTTCAATTAAATGCAACCGAACATTCATTCAAAAGCTTCATTATACTTGCGTTTTCTTTTGGACGATGAAAAGTGTATTTTCTTGTTTAACGTGAAATCAATGCATATACAAATATAGCGCGCTATAAGCTTCAAGTTCAAATGGTTACCCAAATCCGTCGATATTATGGTCAGCTGGGACTGAACCAAACGCATTGGCTTTACAAATCTATTATTATAATCCAAACACGTTTTTGCTTTTATATTTTTAACTGTTTTAAGAATTTTCATCTAAACAAGTCCTTGTAGCTTTCTGGTTTCTTAAAGCTATTCTCATTATTAGCAAGACCTTTTTCTAGAAGAACAAAACTATGGTCAGGTACAGGCGAGCTCGATCAGAGCCTAAATTACATTTGAAGTAGATTTTTATAAGAGATGGTTATATTCAATTATTTTCAATTTGAATTATTTGATTTTGACAAAATTTCAAATTAATGCTTTTTGAATAATTAATATTTAATCAAAAAGAACACACTACAAAAAAACATGATTTAGCGACCGATAAAAATCATCAAATTTGGTCGCTAAATAGGGTAGCGACCGAAATGGTGACCGAATTGTATGCGTCGCAAAACCCTGAGTCGCGAAATCTTGTCACCGAATTTTGTTTCAGTCGTAGATTAGCAACCGAAATAGTTAGTCGCAAATCAATTACATTCTGTCGCAATGTATTTGATTACTATTTTTGATTGTGACAAAATTTGCAACCGAAACAGGCAGTCGCTAAATTGATTGCTAATATATAATAAATTAAACTAACATTCGGTCGCTAATTCAGTCTCTATTAAGTAATTAATTTATTATTAATTTCCTTTCAGTGGCTAATTCGGTCGCTATTTATTAATAATTTTGTAAGTAAAATACCTTTCAGTCGCTAATTCGGTCGCTATTTAATATGTAATTTTGAAATATAAAATAAATTGAAAAATTTTCGGACGCAGATTCGGTCGCAAAATAAAAATATGCTTGATTTTTTGTTTTTTCATATTTTAAATTTTGACCTGCTTAATAAGTATTGATGATAAATTAATAAAAGTGGACATTGATAATATTTAAATATATCTAATAACAGTTCTAATTTAAAGTTTGATAAAGTGCAAATTCAAACTTGTCAAAGTTTAACAAAACAAAATGTCAAATCTTAATAAAGTTCAAATTCATGACTAACATGGCATAATCAAACTCAAATAAATTATAAACAGGAGTCAATGGTCCTTTGAAATGTCATATGGACGATAAACCTGATCATCATCAATATGGTCTTCAGATCCATCTGCTATGGTAGGCGATGGACTAGGAGTTGACATGATAGACTGAATATGCAACTGTTGTAATATACGCTGCATTTGTTCATTTTGTTGACGCATTTGCTCACTATGTTGACGAATTTGCTCACGTTGTTGTTGTATCTGTTGTTTCATCTCTTGACTTTGATGGTCATGATTCTCCACCAGCTGAAACATCTTTTCCTCAAGTGTTTTCTCCTTATCTACCTTTGCCATAAGCTCAACATTCAATTTAGTAATTGTCTCACGCATTTCCTCTATTTGGTCTTCCACAGGAGCAATAGAAGTAGATGGAGCTAATTTTGAGCAACTAAACCTTTTGCTCAAAGTACCTAGCCCATACACGTTCCCCTTGTAATTTAGACCTCCAACAACATTCAAATATATTTCATTATCATCAACAGAAGTAGCAGTGTCAGGGGAATCCCTTGTAGATGTGCCTTCCTCTGCCGAATGTTGTAAGATTTCGTCTCGATGATGTTGATATTTCTCCTGCAATAAAAAGTGAGATATGAAGATAAATTTTTAAATGTGTAGCCATATAAAAATTCATATTCAAGAAAATCACCACTAAAATAGAAAAAAAAATTGACTTTAATCTACTGTAGTAGGCTTCAAAGTTTATAATAGCCAATCACAAACATTTAATAGTAGCAAAAGAAAAGAAAATCAAGAAATGTAAATAAGTTCAAGAGATATTAACCAAAGGTAAGAGTTAATTTATAATATCAACCACAATATTTCAAATAAAAGTGATATATTTTGAAAAAATAACTTACAGCAAATTCATAGGACTTATCATTGACCCATTCTCCCAACTTCAATTTCTTAGTTTTCTCCATCACCTCCCAAGCAGTTGGTGGTCTTTGAAACTCCTTTGACTACATAAATTTAAAAAGTTAAAATTGTAAAACATTTTAATTAATTACATTGAATTAAAAATCAATGAAATATATATATATATATATACATACATACATATATATATATATAAAGTGAAATTACCAGCTTTTCAAAGTGAGCTGCAGTAGATATGGAACCACCACAATATGCTGAGGCTCCCCTATCAACAGATCGATTTGCCTTGGCAGTGGAGCTCTTGTTTAGGAAATCTGTAGAACCCCAATGTTTGTCCAAGGCTACTCGAACATTGGATGTTATTCACTTTCCTTTATCTTGACCATTTCTGATCTTGTTCATTGCACTTTTCAAAATGCGTGAACCCTTTGTCTCAAAAATGCGTGAAGCCTTTGATGAGCTCAAGAAGCATGTTCGAGAAGCGCTCAACAACCATGAGCTAACTGCTCCCAAACCAAAACCAGAGAAGAAGAAACCAGAACTCACAGCAGCGGAGAAGAAGGAGGAAGAAGTGATGGAAGAGAAGAAGGAAGTTGAATTGATGGAAGAGAAGAAGGAAATTGAAGTGACGGAAGAGAAGAAGGAAGCAGAAGTCCAAGAAGAAAATAAGGAAGTGGAAATAATAGTGAGAAACGAGGAAGTTGTTGTTCCTATTAGTCCATACTCTAGAGGAAGTTGAGATATGGGGATATTCATCAATGTTCATAGGCGGATCTAGCTTGTAAGTTGGGGGGCAGTGCCCCCCTTAAATTTTGTCATTAAAATACTAATATGCCCTTAGCACTTATTTGTAGTGTTTGTTAATTATTTTTAGTGCTTGTTATATAGTTTGCAGTGCTTGTTAATTATTTTCATTTGTAATTCATGCATTAGCACTTGTTTATAAGGTGACTAAAGTCCTTGCTCTTCATTGAAATGAGAAGTACTGTTTAACCATATGCATTTTGTAGGAATATTTTAGTCTATATTGTAACAGCTCATATTCAAAGATCTCAAACTCAATACTTATATCTAAACTAACTCTCATGTTGTCATCATGGTCTTTTGAAATCTCATCACAAGTTACAATAAGCTTCTTTCATTGTTCTATTCAATCTAGAATAGTAATTTGGTCTGACTATTTGTTTGTTCATTTAGATTATGGTTTATAATTGTTTGTTCCTTTAAATTTTCTTTACAAAAAAAATTTCGACCCCCGCCACTAAATATGCGAACATAAATAAATTTTCCTGAATCTGCTACTAGTGTCCCCCCTTGATTCTTTTTCTAGATCCGCCATTGTCAATGTTCCCTGGTGGTACCTTGCCTTCTCCAGGATGATCAGCCCCTTCTTCACACAGA
The DNA here is from genome assembly GCA_007407185.1 of Glycine tomentella. Lineage (NCBI taxonomy): Eukaryota > Viridiplantae > Streptophyta > Magnoliopsida > Fabales > Fabaceae > Glycine > Glycine tomentella. The sequence continues at coordinate 347,795 of PYAF01001612.1, read as the reverse complement.
GGACCAAGAACAAATTTTTATTTGTTGTCCCATCCAACTCTGCTCATATTCTTTTCCAGTAACTCCATTTCTCTTTCTCTTTCTCTTCTCTATATTCTTCTTTCCTTCCCAACTATGTTCTATTATATATTTTGGCTTGGACAACACAGATATATAGCTCCATAGCAGGTGCCGCTCCAATATGGTGGACTTAGCAGAGAGGCTGAACAGGAATTCACCACTTTTGATCCTGTTACTGAGTTTACAATTAAACCTGCAACTAAACATGTTGTTGAGTTGCCTGTTTCTGAGGTCATTCAATCATTCTTTTCTTTTTCTTCTTTTCTTAAGTAGTAGGGCTTCGCTGGGCTGGGTACTAATAATAAATGTTACTTAACTAAAGAAAAGCCATGCTGTTTGGGAAATCCGAGTGGTGGGCTGGGATGTCAACTACGGAGCTGAATTTGTGCCCGGCTCTGAGGATGGTTACACTGTCATAGTAAAGAAGAACAGGAAAATTGGTCCCACTAATGAGATTGTTATTACCAACACTTTCAAAATTGGTGAACTTGGCAAGATTCTACTCACCATAGATAACCAAACATCCAAGAAGAAGAAACTCCTCTACAAAGTAACTTGAAGCTCAAGAATAACATTGTGTTGTTCAACTTAATTCTTTCATACGGGGTGAGGTTCTTTTCTTCATTTGCTTTATAAACTATTTTGTTTCAAGTGTGGGCTTGGCCTATTTCCTTTAAGCTCACTGTAATTTTCTATTTGGTTTTGGAATTGGATAAAACCTTTTCTGCTTCCACTGGGCGAAGGAGGGATTATTATCGGGACGGGCTTCATTTGTACATGAAACAATTAATGTCTGTTTGCATTGTAATATACTTTTATACCTGTAAAGTTTGTTTAAATGTGATCATCTATTCCTTTATTTCCCTTCATAATTATATAGATTTACTTCATTGTTTCTGTTATTTTTTCTTCAAAATTTATTTACTTCTTTGCTCTCGACTTTTGCCTGCTTAGTTTTTAGAAGGCTACACTGATATACATAATTTACATTATTGAGTGTTGGCTAGGGAAAAAATTAAACTATTAATTGATACTTTGTTAGTAAAAATATTTGAATTCATCACCTCTTCTCCTTTCAACCAATAATAAGTCGTGTTTAACTTATTTTATTTAATGATTTTTTTATCTGTCCGATATTGATTTGAGAGACCATATTGGAATAAGTAGATCAAATATATACAATTTAATGTAATTTTAAGAATCATTTTATATTTTATCAATTTTTATTTTAATGTATATTATACTTTTCAAAATAAGTGTAACTTTAAGACTACATATTTATAAATTATAATTATTTGATTTATATAATTTTCAATGTACATGATTCTTTAAATGATATCATCTAGAGATTTTCACCACAAAAAACATAAATCATCTAGAGATGGATTTTGTGAACTCTGTACTATAAAATTTTATTAACAATAATATATGTTAAAAACTTTATCTTCTCACTCTCATAAAAACAATCTTACCATATATGTCACTTGCATAAAAATGGTCGTCTCACTAAATATGTGATACGCTACTGCACGTGTATGCTTAGTTGAGTAAGAAATATCGTTCCTAAGAGTTAGATTTCAAACTATTTTACAAATAAAATTAGAAATTAAAGTGTAAAGAATTATAACAAGATTTAAGTTTAAAATTGGTTTGAGAAATTCATATTCAAATTGAAACAAACACAAACAAAAGTAGTTAAAATTGAGTAAGAGTTATTAGAGAAAACCGTCTTCGTATCTTACATTCTAAGATGGTTGTTCGGAAGAACCGTCTTGAAGGACTATTTTTTTTTTTAAAAAACTTTTTTGAAAAAAACTACGACGGTTGTTTGAAACAACCGTCTTAAAATGGTCCAAACAAAGACGGTTTTATAACCGTCGTTGAAAATCATCATTTTCTACAACACAGGATACGACGACGATCAAGCAACTGTCGTAAAAAGCCTCAAACAACTGTTATAGAAGACCGGCGTTGAAGTAGTGAGAATTATTAGAGAAAACTCTCAGGATACAATCAACATAATGATTTTTTATTGAGTTAATTATGTTACTAAGTGCTTTAATTGGATCTCTTTATGATGAACTAATCTATGGTAATATTTGTTCTCTTTCGGATACAAAAATGTATAGAATTGATCTTACTTTATGTGATTACTATAATCAAATAAACTCTTTATGTTACGGGATCTAATTTAGTTGATTGAATAATAAAATTTTATAAATCCTTTTATATTGTCTTTAATTTTCACAAACAAACAAAAAAACTCATTATACTCTTTATACTCTTTGTTAATTCATTAATTTCCCAAAAGATTAAACATATTTTCATGATTTAAAGTCCAAGTTATTTCCCTATAGCTCTATTGATTAGGGTCACCTTTTAGTTATTCTCTAAACTCCTATATTATGAAAAACTATGGCTAAACTATTGGCATAAAAAGATTATCACCAATATTCCGAAAGCAATATAGGAAGTGCATGAAGCCATTCAGGGAGTACATGAAGCAGTTGCCTTAACTTATAACTAGTGAAGAGGCCGGTCTTTCTTTGTGAAGTTGGATTTTTCTTCCTACTCCATTCAAAACTCTCATACACCAACAATAACAATGTAATTTTGAAATTACCCTTTGGTAAAAACATTTATTTAAGTACGAACACATTCTTGCACCTTCTTCATGCACCATTTAGCTTCATACGGATTGTCAATCCATGAGACATACAGATTGACAATCCATATGCCTCATACAGATTGTCAATCCATATGTTTCATACGGATCGGTGTTACAAAGAAAAAAAACTTACCTCGCTGCCTCCAAAACATGACAAAGCCAAAGACAATGCAGCTACCAAACCACGACCAGCCACGGAAGAAAGGGGTCTACCAAGAAGAACAAACATAAGATATTACCAAGGACGAAGAAGAAGCGAAAACGAGGTGAACACTACTACAAAACACTCATTCCACAACGCTGGTTTTACGACAGTTCTACAAAAATCGATTTCGTAAGAAAAGCGATGGCATTTTTGTAAATATTTGCAATTTTTTAAAGATGGTTTTAACAAACCCATTTTTGAAAACGTATTACGATATCGATTGCTTAATAACCGATGTAGAATGAGAGAATACAAAGTAACTTTTAGGAAACCGTCTTCGAAAGGAATACGCTGGTTTTAAAGTCACTGGATGCCTTTCGCTCATCCTTATTTTCATCTTCAGCTACTTTTCTTCTCTCCCTCCCTCCTTCCCCAACCCTACCCTTGCATCTGCAACCTCAACATCTGCCACCTCGGCATTCATGACATCAAGGTCTCCATCTCGTTCTCATTCGTCACCGCACTCACATCAAACCCATCATGTAAGGTCCGTCAACATTCTTTTCAGCTGAACCCTTCTTTTACGATGGTAAGGTTTTCTCTTTGATTATCGCTAACCTCCTTTTCACCGATCCCAATTCCATTTCCCCTTTGCAACCAATTAGGGCTATTCCTCTTTTTCCGCATTCCCAATTCGTTGCTTACTAACCCTTGCATGTTCCCAATTGTTTAGTCGAGGTTGTGTTTGGTAAGGGCTTTCTAGATGTTCTTCATGGCGAGTATGAGGAACTTGGTGGTGGTGTGTGGGTCCACGAAAACCTCATTGCAGACTGCAATGGCTTCGATTTGGGTGTGTGGGTAGTATGCGACGATGTTTACCAGGTTGAATCTATTTGAAGTGTTTCTTGCTATTACGTTTACCAGTTATGCTATACCCTACACCATGACAAATACACAAATTCGAGGTGCAACTCCGGAATTGATTAATGCTCTACCAATTTGTAAGTTTGAAATGCAGAAAAATCTAAGCAATGAGAAAAGCAACTCTGTTGTTGGTGAAGGTGGAGTTGTGGCTGCAGGAACTGAAAATGAGCGTATGATCTCTGGAGAAGATGCAGTAAGTACAATCTGATCTTTATTTATTCTAGATAGTTGTGTAAAACTTTATAACATCCTAGCATTGTTTCATTCTTTCTTTATTTAGTGATGACTTTAATTCTTTTCAAGTTGAATGAGTTTGCGTACTTTTTGTAAGTTTGCTGCATCTGCCTGGCAATTATAAAAGCAGTGGGCTTTTGTGTCCATATGCAATTGCCAAATCTTATCTTTGTGTTTTATGCTGTGTCATGTGATTGGAAGTGGGCATTTGATGGATTTCTAAGCTGAGCTATGCTTGCTAGGCTAGCTTAAGTTCAACAACAAATCAAATTCATTTCTCTTTTTTGAAGTGAGTTTTGTGAGCTAATTGGTTATTACTACCCTTGGTGTTAATTGGATTTAACATTTTAACCTCGATTATGTTCCACTTTGTAACTTCAATTAACCTTAAAAAAAACTTCAATTAATGAGGTGAAGAAGAAACAGAAAGAAGAAGAAGAGGATGTAGGATAAGTTTGGAATAAAAAAAATGGTTTATGAGAGATTTGAATGGTGTAGAAAGAAATTTCCTGTGAAATTTTAGACCAAAGCCCAAATTCCGTAGAATTAAAACATCAATTTTTAAAAAAATTAAAAGGAAATGTCAAATTAAAAAAATAAATAGAATTAGCCTTCAGTTTAAAAACTTTAAAAACAAATTTTGTTTTGAAAATAAGTTTAAAGACTTTAAAAATACTTCAATGACAATGATAGAAATCAAAACAGAGAATTCATGAAATTAAGTTAACCAGAGCAAATAATTAAAACATGTTCTCAAATTTGTACTCTAATAACAAATTAAGAAAAACAAGCTTTAAAATATTAAAGAATACACATTTAAATAATTTTTTTTTGTATTTTAATTTTTAAAAATAAGAATAAACTATCCCCGACTTCTGCAAAACAATAAATTGGACCAGCAAAGATTTTAGCAGTTGGATTGGAGGGATTCAATTGACGAAAGACATCATCGTTAGATAATGATAAGACATCATCGTTATAAACAAAAGAGTTTCCAAGCCCAACTAGGTTTTGTTTTGAAATGCGTTGGGTTTTGATTTGATTTATGTACAACTGGAAGTTTGCTTTAGTCCATTATTTAAAAACTCGAAGCAAAGGAAAGGATTTATTTAACAACTACATTACTGCAATGCAAACATAATGATTACAACCAACCATGTTGCACATTACTAGCAATTCCATCATTGAAGCAAAAGAAGAAAGCACAAAATGTCACCTACCCACCCTAGATACATATTCCACCAAAAAATTGAAAGCTCAACCAACTGATTCCTTTCTTTTCAATTTCACAAGTTTGACATTTTACATAAGTTTTAATATAATCAAACTTATTAACTGAGATATTTATTTTTAATATCAACTGAGATATTAATCTAACAACGAGCTATAATATAAAATAATTTTATGTTCACATTGTAGTAACATAATATATATATATATATATATATATATTAAAAAAATACAGTTAATTCTTTGTAGTTAAACTATTTCATTCTTCATATGATCATTTTTGTTGTAAATAAGGTAAAATATATTAAAATCAACAAAAAGATAAAAATCCAAATATTTTTTTATAACTATATTCCCGATTTCAATGCCATTTTTCTAAATAAATTTCTTATAAGAATCACTATTCACAAATGATAACCAGAAGGACATGTTTATGGGTTTTGCAGTTTGAAAGAATGACTACTTTTATACTCCAGTTTGCAACAAAATAATCAACTTGTTTGCTTATGATAATTGTTTATCATATTAAAAAAATATTGAAAGGCATAATTTATATATGTCTATATAAATATAGATATATTACCCATTAAGATTAATCTAGTAATAAAATATTTGAATAGTTTATGAGATTCTAAATTCAAGTCTTATTACCATTAATATAAACAAAAATAGATATAGATAACATTGAACCGAAGGAATCTGGAACCACAGAAAAGGAGAAAAGCATAGGAAGAAAGGTTGTACAACATAATCATGTGATTTGAGAGTATAAATGATCATCATGAATTATTACTGCTGCAGACTATAAACACCGTACAAGCTTAGCGCACGAGTGATTGATTAACTTACATGAATGCTAACAAGTAACAACGAAGATGCTACTCCTAGTCTCCTACTATAACGTACTCATAAGTCATAACTTCCAGATAAATTAATTAAAAAGTTAAACTTCAATAGAACTATTTATTAAAAGCAGTTAAATCAACTTATTAAATTATAAGTTCTTAAAATTTTAAATGTTAAACTAACTCATAAATTAAATGATTACAATTTTAATTTTCAAGTTAATTTTAAACTCTTACGTTTTTTGTTAAAGATCAATATTTTATTAAAAAATGAAATAAATATTATAATAATTAAAACAATCAATGTAATATTAAAAAGACACCCAAAAGATAGCAAACAAATAACAATAATTATAAAAAATTACGATCCTCTAAATTATATGTTATTGTGTTATTTGGAAAATAATAAGCCAAACAAAGAAAATTTTATATAAAAAAATTAAA
>PYAF01001612.1:284169-330988 GCA_007407185.1 Glycine tomentella | reverse complement strand
GAAAAGCGAAAATTATTTGCTCAACGGCAAGAATCGGCAAGAAAAGATGTAGAACGAGCGTTCGGAGTGCTCCAATCTCGATTCGCAATTATACGTGGTCCGTCACGTTTTTGGGATATTGGTAAAATGAAGAATATCATCTATGCATGTATCATATTGCATAACATGATTGTCGAGGACGAACGTGACACATATCAAAATAATATTGATTACGATAATTTAGGTAACAACACGTCAACATTCGAAGTATCTTCAGGTGCTCACCCTAGTATCAGATCAACATACCTTCAAAGGAGAGCAGATGTTCACGACAGACAAAAACACCGACAACTCCAAGCAGATTTAGTTGAACACATTTGGGAATGTTTCGGAAACGAAAATAACAATAACTAAATTTATGTAATTTTTTTTTTAGGTCTAGGTTTTTTATTTATTTCGATGTTGTAGTGTTTAATTATTTATTATTATGTAAAATTTTATTTTACATTGTTATGCATTTCGTTTCATTTATTTTAATTTATATTATGAAAATTGAAAAAATGTTAAGTTTTATTAAAAAAATATAAATATGTGGATTTTTTTGAGTTCCTTGTGATTTCTTGCATTTGAGCAAAATTTTGAGTGAGTTCCTTAGCTGTGACATGGCACCGTGGGGACCACAAAAAGTGCTGCGGGGACCACAAAAAGTTGCTTAAGAAACCCAAATGGGTTTCTTGCATTGGAGATGCTCTAAGGAGCAGACCTTGTGCTCAAAATTTGGATTCCGCCACGTCATTCCCCTCCAACGCGGAAGAATCATAAGGAACGGTTGCTTAGCTGAAGAAACCCTCTAAGCAACCTGCGTTGGAGTTGCTCTTAGGAGTGTGGTTGTTGTTGATGTTATGTATGGAAAATGGGGGCAATATTGAATAATTGATATTTTTTGTATGAAACAGAAATAGAAGATGATGCGATGGAGTTTGAAGGGTGTTGGCAGGATGTTGAATATGATTGGTGAAGATGGAGTGGCATTGGAATTAAACTTGAGATTCTACATTTTGGTATGAAATGGAAAAAAATAGTTTTCTTGGCTGACATGATTGCACGTGGCCTATGGATCAAAATATAAATGGCAGCCACAATAACAGAAGCGAGAAAGGCCACAAAAATAAATACCAATCGGTCCCACTCCGAATACAAAATGTGAAGTGAGGAAGCCTAGTCTTGGTTTGGTTTATGCATGAATGGCTCATTTACTGGCGAGCAACCCCAATGCTTCACAGAAACTTATATGCTCAAACTTGGAGTATTATGGTGTTAGAAGTAGAAGAGGATCCAGAACCACGAGTGCATGTTATAGAGTGGGAAGGAAAAGGCGAGGTGGTTTGGTGTTGCAATGCAGTAGCACAACTGATCAGGATGTGAGGTTGCAGATTGAGAATGGTAGCAGCGGAAAGCTTAAGCAGCAGTTTGAATATTTAGTGTGTGAATATGGGTGGAAAGTAAGAAGACTATTTGAAAACGCAGATGAGATAAAGAAGGCTTCTCAAGTTCAGGCTGAAGCATTCCATGTTCCTGTCTCTCTTTTCAACGACTTGTTCTTCCAATTCTTTCAGGTTCCTTTTCCTTTTTTCTGCTTCCAAGGCGTAACTTTTCATTCATGGATTAAATTGACAAATTTAACAGGGCGGCATCTCATCATGCGTATCATTTTTTACAAAGAGTACATAATAATGTATATTAAAGGAGTACGAAATAATTATGAATGAATGTGAAAAATTGCTAGCATCATTAGACATATTATAAAAGCTTTCAATTCAACTCTTGATTTGTGAGAAGGTCAGCCTTATATTTTGTGATCAGGCACCCACCTCTTAATTAATCTGTAATTTTTGCTGTCTTGACCCAATAGGCGGAAGTGCTTTCGGGGCTTCTTTACAAGCTTAAAAACTCACCTCCTAATAGGTAAATTTGTTCTTTCTTAGCAAGCTTATGAATATTATTGTTATGAAATCTGTCAACTTATAATATAAAGCTACTTAAAAAAATTATGATGCTGCATGAGATAACCTTTCTTGTGTTCACCTATTTGAGTTATAGGCCACAGTATGAGAATAGATATCAACCACAACAATAGTGTGCATCAGTATCTGTCTGTCTGGCTTGCAAATTGAAATCTCAGCAATTCTTAGCCACTATTCACTAATGTATGATGTTATTCAGGTATGCTTGTTTGGTAGCTGAGACAGCAATAGACGATCCAGATTCGGCAAAACAACTTGTAGGTGTCATAGATGTCACTGTCTTACGAGACCAAAACGTGCTCCAACATCTTCCTCCCGAAGCTGAAGAATACCTTTACATATCAGGAATAGCCGTCTCCAAAACATTCAGGTGATTAAGCACAATTTGATCTTCCTTGTATTGTTATCAAGTGTATATTCATGAAACTAATTGATGGAACAGGAGAAGAAAAATAGCGACTGCGCTGTTGAAAGCCTGTGACATGCTTTCCATTTTGTGGGGTTTCGAGTTTCTTGCCCTTCGAGCTTATGAAGAAGATCTAGGTGCTCGCAAATTGTACACCAATGCTGGGTACCAAGTTGTGTCTCGAGATCCACCATGGACAAGTAATTGGATTGGAAGGAAATGTCGTGTTCTTATGATCAAAAGAACTAGTTTCTCCAAATAGCTTAATTTAATTAGAATTTTCAAGACATACAAACAAGATAACAGAAGCAGCAAATATATACTAGGTATATACCATGATTTGTTCATTATCTCTCACTCAATGCTCACACGTTTTCTCTGGTGTTTCTCACATTTTCCTTCCTTGTTAAAAGAGAAGATCCTTGACCTCTGCTCTACATGCCCTCTTAATCCTTCATTGCCCCGTCCCAAACACCCTTTCAACTATTTTGACACTCCCTTGCTTCCTGTGTATATCACTGATTTTCAAATTTACAAAACCCACATGTCCATTCATAGTCAATCAACAAAAACCACTTGCCCATAAAAGATTGGTTGGATGGTTGAAAAAGAAAGAAAATGAGAAAAAGATTGCGGATTTGATCCTTTGATAACAAAACCTAAATTTACATTTTTAGATTAAAAAAACCACTTGTAAAATTTGAATTTCAAACAAAAAATATATCTTGATTGTAACGTAATATTAGAAAGATGTTGAATCAGAAGACACGATCATTTTGCATCACTAGAATACCGAATAAATATCGATTAACAAGAAAACCAACAAAAGATTAGACGAATCTACTCAAAAGCTCTTCCGTGCAGTGGAAATGACCAGTTTCTTCTAGTTAGATATTAAGTGCACATTTAATTTAACTTATTTTAATAAATAATCACTTATTCTTATCAGCTTAAGCTTTATAAATAACAAACAAATGTTAACTCAATCGGGAGAAAAGGAAAGGTAAAAATGTTCACACCTTGTCGAAAAGCAATTTAATTTGGTCTTATATCAAACCTATTGCATCGTTCAGTAATATACCCAATAAGAATGTAGAATGCTTATTGCTCATTAATACACAGGTCCAGTGTTAACCATCATCACCGAGGAGTTTGCTTATTTCACATGGGATTCATCTTAACCCGTTTCACGAAAGCTCAACAACTGAGTAGGAGGCGAGAAAAAGTGGCACAATAAAACAAACATCTTGTCATATACAAACCAGTACGAGAATATCAAAAGACAACAAATATTAACTTAAAAAATCCTTACGGACAACAATATGCCCAGTTATTAATTTTTGTATGAGCTTTACACAAACCTTGTCCAGATATGTAGAAACTAGAAATACAACAATTCCAAGCAAACTGTAGCTATGGCTCCACAATGATTTTTCCAGTAGCATGGCCATCAATGCTCTTAGCCCAAGCATCTTCAGCTTTGCTCAAAGGAAACTTGGAGTCAATAACAGACTTGAGTTTCCCATCCTTCACTAATTGAAGTAGATATTCCAGGCCCTCACGCTGGACATTTACAAAAAATGGAACCAGCTGCTTCTTGGAAAAAGTAATTTTCTTCAGGGCAGCAGTCCACAATGAACTTGCATTAGGTGTTAAATCAACTACCACCGCTTTTTCAGTCAAATTAGGATCAAAAGTTGACCAAGATATTCCAGTTGTACAATTTATCACTGCATCATATTTCCTACCAGATGGACTCTTGAGTGCAGCCCCCTCTGGAGTCCTGTAGTCAAGAACCTCATCGGCGCCTAAGCCCTTAACAAAGTCAATGTTGCGAGCCCCACAAGTGGCTGTGACATGGGTGTTCCCTAGTTTTGCTAGTTGAACAGCGTAGTGACCTACACCACCTGAAGCAGCAGTTACTAAGATGTTCTTGGGCTGGCCAGTCCCATCAAGCTTAACTCCTGCAATTTGAGTGAGGGCATCACGAGCTGTGAGCCCGGCGATAGGTAATGCTGCAGCTTCAGCGGCTGAGACCTCAGATGGTCTGGCAGCTGTTAAGCTCTCACTAGCCACAGCAAACTCAGCCAGTCCACCTCCATACTGTTATTCAACAAAGTGAACAAACACAACACAAAATGATTATTAGACAGCAGCCATTATAAATAATAATAATATACTAATGTATGAATTGGACAATGTTTAACTTTGAGCAAGAACTGCTGTAACATGCCATTTATTTCACACTAGAATTCATTTAGCATTATGTGTCCCAACTAAAGAAGGCTGTGGGGGACTATTCTGTTGAGCCAATACTGCCAAAGGACTTGGAAGTGGAGTAACTGATGTGGCAGAGCCTGAAGATATCTCAGCCTCTCGGGAGGTTAACAAAGACGGTGAAACCATCACACAATGGCTAGTCAAATGGAAGACAAGGACAGTAGATGAAGCTACTTGGGAGTGTGAGTTCATTATCCACAGCCAATTCCCTTCCTTCATCCTTGAGATAGCGGGGAATCCTCTCCTTGGTTGTAGCACAGCCACGGCTTATAGCTTGGGCAGGGGTTTTCCTCTGAGGGGTTTATACTTTATACTCAGTTGGTAGGGAGTTAATTATAATTCTGCACATTTTTCCTTTGAATAACACTACTCTATATTGGTTTCCATTATATTCTAAATTTCTACCAGCTTTTTTATAGACACACAACACACTTCCACTTAAGGGGCTATTAGACAAAAAGAAAGGCAGTGAAGTAGGTAGTTTTATTATGTAACTAAGAGAGGACGAGTTTTGGCATGGGGTAAGGTCGCTGTCTTGTGACGTGATGATCTATCTAGTTGTGGAAATTCCCTCTCCACTCAAGGCCTAAGACTGCATATGTCAAAAGGCACAAAACCCTGAAACTGAGTAGGAGCCTGGCCTCTTAATATTATATAATTAAGAAAGTGTTAATGTTCAAGTAAGTGGCAAATTAAGATTGGTTATGTTTTGGTGGTGGTAGTTTTGACACAGAAAAGATAGAGATATAATAATAGTAACAAACAGTAAGTATCTTGTATAAGTAACATAACAACTATTTGGAGGTTCTTTAGTGAAAGAAAGGGGAGAATTAGAATACTTGATGGTTGAGTTTAGCAAGGACTTTGTCGCCAACTTTGAAATCTTTGACTTGTAGTCCGATCTCAACTATTTCTCCAGCCACATCAGTGCCTGGTGCAAAAAATAATGAATGAATGTTAATTATTATGAAAGCGAATGGTAGAGAGTTATATAAGATAAGAATGAAGAAATATTGCATACAAGGTATGTGGGGAAAGGTTCTGGGGAGAAATAAAGGACGGAGAACACCCTTTTGGATCTTCCAATCAATGGGGTTTATGCTAATTGCTTCCAGTTTGAGTAAAACCTCATTTGCCTTTGGACTGGGAACGCCAACTTCAACGTGCTGCTTACAATTAATAAATAAATTAGGTTTTTGAATTGAAGAACAACAACAGACAGAGAGAGAGAGAGAGAGAGTTGAAAGAAACCTTGAGGCCGGCGGGACCTCCCCCGTAGGCGTCGTAGCAAACCGCCTGCATCAGATTCGTTGCCATATCTTAATCTTCCAATGCTATTCGTTAATTCTTACAGATTTTTTACAACTTCTGCCACTGCTACATTATATTATATAGGAACAAAATATCGGCCCAATTATAATTTAGGCTTAACTAGCATTCAATCCTTTATAATCAATCAATTAATGTGAATATGAATCTTTTTAAATATATAAATTATATTATAATTAAAATTTATAATAAATAAATATTTTGAATTTATAAATTATATTTTATATTTATGATAAATAAGTTATATTATGATATAAGATTATTTTTAATTATTGATAAGTTTGTTTTTAAATAATCATTTAAAAATAAAAAATGATAGATTAAAAAAAACAATATCAAGAAGAATCTCTTAAAATTCTCTCGGAATAATTCCTAGAAAGATTTTTGTTTCAATATAAGTATTATAATTAAGACTAAAATGCAATTTTGACCTCCTTTTTTTTTAAATCTATGATTTTAGCCTTTCTATTTTTTAATTGAAATATCTTATCGTTCATTTTTAAAAAGTTTATGACTTTAGTCTTTCATTTTTAATTAAGATATTTCATCTCTCATTTTTTAAAAATTCACAATTTTAGTACTTGTGACCAATTTCAAAGTTGATCTATGTACTATATAAACATTAACGGACATCATGTTTATTATATATATGATAAATATATTTTTTTAAAACTATTTAATTGCTTAAGAGCTAAATTTATTAAAAAAGAATTTAAAAAGTACATAATCAATAAATCTGAAATTGATCAAGGAGATTTAAATTATAATTTTTTAAAAGTGGGGGACGAAATATCTTAATTAAAAAATAGGGGAATTACAATTACGAAAATTTAAAAAGTGGAGAACAAAATAATGTCTCCATTAAAAAAAATATGAAACTAAAATCGCAATTTAGGAAAATAAGGAGATAAAAATTGTATTTTACCTATAATTTATACGTAGAGAGAAAAATGATGATACTTTTAGTCCTATGACTCTTTGCTTGATAGAAAGATGAAAATAAAAGATAAATATTTAGATTAAAGTAATGTGTTGATGGTGTGAGATTCACACTATAAAAAGATTTTTTTCACTCAAGTGAAAAAAGGAAAAAAAATAAATTGAACCCTTCCTTCATTTTGTTTAATAAAAACCTTTCATTCTCATTTGTTATGTAACCCTTTCTTCTCCATTCCACTCTCATCTTTTCCTCCTCTCATTCTTCTCACTCTTTTTCCTTTGTTGTTCCCAAATCTATCAAATTCCTTATATCATAAGGCACTCAAACTTGCGAAGATGATTTTAGTAAAGGAAAAAAAATCATCTCTTAAACATTTCTATTTGAAGTTCCTTCAAGTAAACCTATTACTCATAAGCTAGATGATTATTTTTTTAGACAAAGATGAGTAATGGGCTTTGTGTATGAGGTGTTGGAAATTTAAATGTTAGCATTCTTGTGATTTTCTCAAAAACCCTAGGTATTATAATTTGGGATTCTGTCTAATCTCTTTTTCCCTTATTCTGAATGCCTATATTCTTTGGAGAATACAATGTGTAATCCCCCCAACGTCATTGAAAGATATTAACTTGGTTCTCTTTGGTTGTGATAACTAATTTATATTATATTACCTAGTGACCTTTACATTAGTATTTTTAGGAGAAATAAGTAAATTTCAGAATAAGTTTTCTTTGTGATTTAGGTTCCTATGAGCATTTGAGAAGGAACAATAAGTATAATATTTATTTTACTTACTAATATATTTTAAATGTGGAAATTGAATTTTTGTTATTGATTACCATTTGCTACAACAAAAAGATAATGTAGTTTATGAGTTTAGCACTCATAATTTATATAATTACTATTTACTATAATAAAGAAATAATGTAGTTTAAGAGTTGAGTATCCATAGTTTATTTAGTTTTCACTCATTATAATAAAGAAAGAATGCAATATATGGATTGAGTGCTCACAGTTTATATAGATTTTGTTTGCTACAACAAAGAAATAATACAAATAATGCAGCATGGGTTGAGTGCTCATAGTTCCAATAATTACAGTTTACTACAACTAAGAAATAATGTAAATGATGGAGTCTAAGTTGAGTGTGATAGTTTATATAGTTTTACAGGTCCAGTGTTAACAATCATCAGAAAGAAGAACAGAGTAGGAGGCAATTTGAGTGATTCCTGAAGTGGCAGTTACTAAAACGTTATTGGGCTGGCCAGTCCCATCAAGCTTGTAAAGCTCTCACTAGCCACCTCCATACTGTTATTCATTCAACACAAAACAAAATTCTTTAACTCAGAACAATGAATAGAATTAGAAATTAGAAATTAGAAATTAGAATAGATACAAGGTGTGTGGGGAAATATAAAGGACGGAGAAGGCCCTTCTGAATCCTCCAATCAACGGGGTTAATGCTAATTGCCATCGCTAATCTCTTCTCTTTCCTTTTTTCATTTCTCTTTACAACTACTTCCCTCTTTTATAATCTCTAAATTGCACTGTAGCACTAGATGGGAATGGGAATGGGAATGGGATCGCTCAACATATTCAATAATTTTGCATTAATAATATAATATAATATTAGTTAGAATGAGTGTCTTAAAAATTACTATGACTAGCACTTACAGTATCTTTAAAAAAATATTATATTATTTTAATCCTTCAAATTATTAAATATTATTATTATTATTATTTTATAATTTTAAAAACTAACATCATGTTTAAATGACTGATTAGTAATTTTAGAAATTGAAATATTATCTCGTAATAATAACATTTAGTATTTCTTTAAGAATGAATCTTTGACTAATTTTAAAATATCTATGTATGCTTTGTGTGAACCCAATAATAGCTTGTTATAAAATATCTTCCTTCTTCGATTTCGGCTGCGAGCTTGGGCCGACTGACTACAAAAAAAAGTAGGTAATTTCTTTTGAAATTTATTAAATTAGGATAAATTTTAAATTAATATTTAAATAGGAATAAGTTGTAAAATTTTTCACGACTTTGAATAAATTGTAAGATTTTTCACAACTTCTTTAATGAAGTCGTAAAAAATTAAATAGTTTTATTCTTTTATTGAAATCGTAAAAAGTGAACATTTTTTTAATTTTATATGAAGTCGGGAAATAATTAATGACTTCAAAATCGTTCAATTTTTTTAATTATTTATTTGAAGTTGTAAAATATTATACAACTTCAAAGTCATCCTAATTTTTTATTTTTAAATTAATTTTCAATGACTTTAAATCTTTTAATTTCTAGCATTTTTATTCAATCTTTTTAATATTTTTGTTATTGATATTAAAAAATAATATTAACTTAAAGTTTATCAAATAATATTAAATTCTTTTTAAAATTTTGCTTATTAAAATCAACTTGTAGATTAGTTAATAAAAAAATAGAACTAAAATGCTTTAATTGCTTATGTTTGTTTTCATAAACATGATCATCATAACTTACAAATTACAATATCATACATGCTAATTTAAATATAGTACACTATTCTAAATTCTATTTTTTGTGATCTTTTATTGAACAAATTCATTTGATTACATTGCCTGACAAAAATGGTGAACTAGTCCAGAGGAAGGTTATAACGAAAGAAGGGTAGTTTAGGGATATTTTAAAATTGGGGTGCAGGAAGTAAAAACCAGGAAGTGCGCAAAACGAATAAACCATAATAGACCCGCCCATACTCTAGCTAATAATAATTGCTGAAAAAAAAGTGTTTTTTATCAGAGATTTTTGTAATAAAATAAACTTGGAAGTCGGATTCTAATCCAAACGCGGGCTATTAATTTTCAGAAATATTATCCCTTAATATCGTCGTGGGAAGTAAGATTCCCGAGAATGCAAAATCAACTCCGAAACATACACGCCTAAGGGTCTACAAATCAAACACATGGGCCATATATCTTGATTCATCATGATAACTTTCAAAAGGCTAATGCACAGTGATCCTGGAAATCTAAATTTTGTTAATTGAGATAGGAACGGCTGCAGTCTACGAAATGGCCCGTTGGATGAACACAGTACATAGCATTCATGCATGAGTAATATGAAATTACATTTATAGAACAACAAAGGCATTCTGCAAAAGTTAGAAGCAGCCTAGACATCCCTTCCCAATGGCAACAGTCATTTACAGCACTTGGTTGATAACCATACATATATCACTGAGTTGGGGGTAATTCTTTTAAAAACATTCCCCATATAATTCGCTACACTGATAAAATTAAAATCACCAAGAGAAAGGAAAACCTAGCGAACACCATTGTTAACGAAGCCTTAGGATTGACTCATTATAATGTTTACCCACAGTAAAACGGGTAGAAAACAGAGGATAAGCTTCGACCGAAAAGATACTTCTATGTACAATGTAAGCTTATTCACATGAAACACAAGGCATATATATGTCTCTTGTGAGCCTAAGCTCTTTGCTCTAGAGGACCCGAAGCTGTGCAAGGAAAGCAGCACATAGATCCAAGAAAAGAAACTGTGGACCCTGCACCCTTTGAAGATCAAGCAGATACTTTTCTTCCCGGGCTTTGTAAAGCTGTTGAAGTGAATGTAACAATTAGAGAATATTCTGGAAAAGAATTACAACTACCCAATAATAACAGAAGAATTAGTTTATTATGAGGATAATCCGTGTCTTATAATTGGTTATAAACATTATGGTTCTAAAGGTAAATTACCTGCACTTCAAATTTTACCACATTTGAAGTAGAAACAGCATCATTCTCAATAATGTTGGAATCATCTCCAAAGTAATGATTATTATGCACATTATTGTTAGCCATTCCTTCGTGATGACCAGGAATGCCAGCAACCCACCTACACTTCATGTTGTAGTGACCAATCTTCTTCCAACAAACATTTAATTCTTGCAAAGCTTTAAGGACCTCAGTCATTATTTCACGAGGATGGGCTCGAGACTGTCACAAGATAATGAACAAAAAGTATGTAACTACCAATAAGACATCAATACTATAATTTTTCTGATGCCAACTATTACAAAAATTCAAACAGCCGTTAGATATTAAAGTATAACACTTGTTAGTTCTTGACAACGGCAATATCTAGCATGCACATATCCAGAGAGGAAATAAAGTACATAAACAACAAAATCAACAGCCCATAATTTCATACAACAGATGGGACAAATTAAACAAAGACATCCAACAAATATTTCCTTTCAAACAGCAAGATTATCATGAGTGATATTTGTCATACCTGAAGCCCAAGGGCCCATTTTCTTTCAACAGGGAACTGTTGCCTCGATCCTATTCCTGGATACTCCAAGTAGCCTGGAAAGCGGTTTCCAACAACTGAAGAAGCAAGTTCACTGGAATGCATTTGATTAAAACCGGAATCCTAAGCAATCACAATATAAACCCAAAATTAATGAGTTTTGCATAGGATTCAGTATTAAAAAAAAACAAGCAAAGAACCACAAAATATATCAAGTAAGAATAAGAAACTCATAATACAAACCCAGGACCCAGGTAT
Organism: Glycine tomentella; assembly: GCA_007407185.1. NCBI lineage: Eukaryota > Viridiplantae > Streptophyta > Magnoliopsida > Fabales > Fabaceae > Glycine > Glycine tomentella. The sequence goes on along the minus strand of PYAF01001612.1, from coordinate 319,470 downwards.
CCCATTGAGGGGCTAGTTTGCCCTCTTAATTTTCCCCTTCTCCACTCCTTCCCCTACTCCCTTTTTATTCTATAACTGAATCCCACCTCTTCCCAGCCCTTTTTCTCACATTTCCAATGCAACCTTCAGTTGGAGTTCCCAAGTACCAAATATTCTGCTGTCCCTCCCCATCCTCCTGGCTAGCACCCACATAATGCAGAGGTGCCAAACATTAAAACATATACTCATAGCACAAACACTCATACAGCACATAACAAGCAACCTTGTTAGCATGGGGATAAAATATACACAAATGTCAGAAGAATGTGTTATTTTCTGAATAATTAGATGAACTAAATGATTTAATTAGAAAGTAGAGACAGACAGTCAGACTACTAATGAAATATTTTTTTAAAAAAAAAAAATAGGGGCAAAAAAACCCACCATGGTCTCTTGAAACTCAGCTCCAAGATAGCCACTGGAAACACGGAATCGGTTGTCCAGTAACAAATAGTATGCCACAGTACCCTGAAATATATGGATGGTAGTAAGGGATTATCTGGCAGATATAGAAGGAGAAAATCAAAGGCACAAACCTCATTTTGTATCCTGTTCCGAAGAGATTCGACCAATTGATTCCTGTCAAATCCCATTTTCACCACTTCCTGAAGGATCTCCTCGTCAATCTACAAAACCATGATATGATTTGGTTTATCATTTGGACTGATTATAATATATCAAGTACCATACACTTCATAATCCCCAATGTGTATGAATGTAAAGTGCAAGGTTTGAAACCTAGCATTTACACATCAAATCAGTATTTTTCAACTACATTTCTCATGAACCATGGATAATTTACAGAAGAGCGAAAAATGGAGGGAAGAAGGGAATAACGCATAAAGATATAAAAATAAACCTTTTTGGCCTGTTGCATTGTATCTGGTGGTGGCACAGCTAAATAACGCGGAAGTCGAGCTTGGAACCATGGGTGTTGACGGATCTCAGGTATGGTCATTCTCCTCATAGGGTCAACCACAAGCATCCCTGGTATCAAATCTCTAGCACTGGGTGATAGATGACTGGGAAGAGTGTAAATACCACCCTACATGAAAAACATGGGAAAAAATCTCTTTGATGATAATATCATTTGACGACTAAATCTAATTTGGATTATCTGATTCTCAAAAAGATCTATTACTACATAAATTATATTTAATATTAATATAGAACAACATCGAATGTTTAATTCAAAACTGTCGAGATATTATAGCATTCCTATTGTATTAATATAGAACTCAATAATGCAACCTGTGCATTTGCACAATTTCAGAAGATTAAAATAATTAAAAATGGGCAAAGCAAAAAAGAAAATGCATGAAGCAAAAATAAAAATATAAAGAAGCTGGAAATTAGCCATATGTCCAAGGCATGGGCAGTTTTAATATATATGTAGACAACAGCTGATCACTCAATTAATTAAATAAATAAAATTAACAATACCTTTATTTTCTTGAAGAGATTTGGAATGTTTTCATCATCAAAAGGAAGAGTGCCACAAAGAAGCGCATATAAAATTACACCACAGCTCCAGACATCCACTTCAGGTCCAGCATACAATTTCCCAGAGATAACCTGTGAAAAATGAAAAAGTGTAACCAAGAAATAAGAATCACAAGAGACAATATATATATATCCTCAACAATAATTTTCGCTGTGTATTCCATATTTCCATTACAAACCTCAGGAGCGGCATAGTTAGGGCTTCCACAACTTGTTTTAAGAAAGTGGCCATCACGCATGATGTTGCTCAAGCCAAAATCAGCAATCTTGACATTACATTTGGAGTCCAAAAGTAAATTCTCAGGCTTCAAATCTCTATGAACCACCATATTCCTGTGACAGTACTCCACACCAGAGATTATCTGCTTCCAAAATCAGAAATTAGCTTGAAAAATCTGTGACATGAAAAAGTCTCTCAACTACACAAAATAGTAAACAATCCTACCTGCTGAAAAAAATTACGAGCTTCATCTTCCTGCAACCTACCCTTCTCTACAATGTAATCAAAGAGCTCTCCAGACTTCACATACTCCATGACAAAATATATGTCAGTTGGAGTTTCTATGACTTCATAAAGTCGTATAATGTGAGGATGCATGAATAATCTTAAAATTTTGATTTCTCTTCTCACTGCAACATGTTTTGAGAAAAGAAAAGGGGAAAAGAAATGATAAGTATAATTAATGAACAAGACTGAGCAGGAGGTAACATAGATTTTGTAAACTCAAGCATAAGGAAAACAGTAATATTTGTCCTCAAACTCCAGACCATTAGATTATAAGGATAACAGGGTTAGAAAAATACATAATGTTCTTGAACCTATAATTATAAATCAATATTCACAAAACAAAACAAATTGCAGGAAATATTGGCAAATCTAAAATTTAAAAAAGGACCACAATTAGACGATGATTGAAATTTATTTATAAAAAACAATATAAACCTTTTTCTTCCATGTCCATGTTCTTTATCTTGCGTCGGTTAAGGATCTTGATCGCAACCTTATGGCCAGTCAATACATGTTCTGCAATTTTCACCTTGCCAAAAGATCCGATCCCAAGTGTTTTTCCCAATTTATAATTTGGCAGAAACATGTCCAGTCCAGCACCACCTCGACCAGCTGGTCCATCCATTTCTAAATCTAGAGGGAAATTTGTGGAAGAAACAACACAAAAAATCAGTCATATGAAAGTATATCTAGATGCATAAACAAATGAAAAATATGTTGAAATCTACATCAGACGCAAACATCAAAAGAATACTAGAATGAAAAGAGGATCATGCAAAATTATCCATGAGCTGTCACAAGGGTTTTACAGAACTAGACAAATTTGATTGTCACCCCCAACCGTACTTTTCTTTAAGGGCAAGGATTTATAATCCAATTCAAACCGACCTTTAAAAATGAGAGAGGGGTTCAGCAAATAAAGAGGGATAGCTCCAATTGTGTAGCCTACACCAAGAGAATGGAAAAAAAAAATCTACAACTCTACTATATAAAAGTCTCAGCAACTAAAACTTTAAAGTGTTATTAATATTAAACACCAACAAATGGGCACACCAAGACAGATATATATCACATGAAAGCAACATTACTTGACAAAAGAGGATCCAGAACATCTTGTAATTGAGAACAGTTGTCTCAATAATTGTTGCAATCAAAGAAAATAAGATTCTGATTGATTGTATTATAGGTCATAAAATCAACAGTTTTCTATGATAACATAATTATTGATCCCATATAGCAGCATGTACCACCTATCCCCAAAACTGCTATGGCAAGATAGCGGAAAGCAGGATGACTGCTATTTAGAAGATTTTAAATACAAGTTAAAAAGTTTATACTTCACATATATAAACAAAACAAACAATAAAAGCCTTATCCCACTAGGTAAGGTGAATCCCTTATATTTCACATATATAAATGCCCAAAAAAGTGCCAGAAATTGAGAACATATTTATAACCAATAGTCAAAATTCATAATTTTAAGTTAATCACACAAGTTAACAATAAAAGTCTAGGAACATATGGGAAACAGAATCAAAACAGAGTCCTCTCTGAAATCAATTTGGAGGGGCAGGGGGAAGACAGATAGAGAACTCTTTGAAAAGTAAAGAACACACAAGTCTACCCTGCCACTTGGAACACAAAACAAAAAAAACAAAGAACAGAGTAAACACAACACAGATATGCTGAGGAAAAAAAAAAAAAGACAGAACACAACAGAGACCAGATATGAGTAGGTGCATTTGGTCTCAGTATTATCAATCCCAGATAGCGTCACGTTGCAGCTGACCTAAAAACGCTATAGCCAGATAACAGGTTGGCTGCTATTCTGAATTTTTTTATATATGTTTACTATAAATATAAATTGTCAAAAATGATAAGAATTAGTCAAAATTCATAATTAACAATAAAAACTCAGGCAGCAGGTCTCGCCAGATACAGAGTATGCAGGCCTTTCCAGAGCCAGAGACGGGGAGGCAGCAGGTCTCTTCACCGGAGAAAGGAGAGAAGAGATGAAATAAGAAAGTCAAGAGACAAGATTTGGGAGCAGCAGAAAGTCTCACCCTTATTACTGTGTTTTTTCCCGAAAAACCCTAAAATACCCCCCCCCCCCCCAACAAAAGCCATAATTAAAGAGGGCTTTCTAGGTATCTCAGCAGCACCGCTCTATCATGCCATGTTACACGCTATATTTCCGCAAAAGCGACCACAACATTTAAGAAGGCAATGGCAGCATTGTAGCACCACATTAATAACTATTGATTATAAAATAAATTTTCTTAGTATATAGAAAAAAAGGCAGCTCCTCAACAATATAATTATACACATTGACAAAATTATTATTAATAACAGGAAAAAAAAAAAAAACTAGCCACAACCACAATGCCAAAAGGCTCGTTACTATTCAAAGGTATGGGGGAGGGTATTGTACACAACCTTACCCTTGTATTTGCAAGGAGATTATTTCCAGATTCAAACCCATGACCAACCAGTCACCAAGGCACAACTTTACCACTGCACCAAGACTTTCCCTCACAAATGAATAGAAGAAACTATAATAATAACAATAGCATCATAGACTCTTTCATTTTCTTTTTCCATTGGTATTCTACATTCATAAGAAAAGGAGCGAAAACATGAAAAGAGACAGTGGCCCACCTAGGTCGGATTGGAGGGTAAAAATTGGCCAGTTCCTCTTGTTTTAACTAAAAACAAACCTAAGAAAAAAAAGCATTTTTAGAAGCGTGACCTGACTGTGACAGGATCGCACAATTTGTGTGCGGGATGAGATTCATGTGTGATTAGAGTGAATCATCTACAATTCAAACACAAAAACAATTTGACACCCAATTCATATCACCAAGTCTTAGAATGTAGATTTTGGGTCTAACTCAACCCCAAAAGCTAACTCATAGGATGAGGGTTATCCCTCACTTATATACTTTATCTTGACACTATCTCTAACTGATGTGAAACTTGGGTCTTTTTCAATACACCCTGTCGTGCCTAGTACTTTTGGGCTTGATGTGTAGATAATATGGTGGATGATCCTTTAATTGATTTAGGATAGACTTTGATATTATCTTAGAATATAGGTTTGGGCCTAACTCAACCCCAAAAGCTAGCTCAAAGGATGAGAATTACCCCCCACTTGTATACTCTTATCTTGATACTATCTCTAGCGGCTGCAGAACTTGGATTTTCCTAATACCAAGGCCTTGAATTGTATCACATTGACAGAATCATAATGTGAAACGTACAATACCGGTAACAATGGTTATTAAATATCCTTAATTTTAGGGAATATACCAATATTTGATTAAATTAACCTTTTACTTTGATAACACTCTCTCGTTCCACTTATTGGAGATACAGAGAGACAAGGATAAAATTGGGGGTAACATAAAAAAAAAAACTTTCTTGATTTTCTAAAATGACAAATAATTCAAAACAAACTAAACTTCTAAAGTGACTGACCATTATATCAAAACCGAGGGAACGTTTTTTTACCATTCATACTATTTTATCCTGTTTTAGCATCACAGTTAGCAACTTAATGAGTTACTGATCCATTATGCTGCCTCACCTCAGGCGCATCTTTGACTATAATGTTTCTTTCAATCTTTCCAATCATGAATAAGCTACTACAAGCTTATGAACAACAGATTTTTCAAATGTTGCCATCATCCATTAACCACCAGCAGCTAATGTTCCACTGATTGTTAGGAATATAAAAGGCATCTACTACTCTGACATCAGTGGTGGTATACGTAAAAATAATAATAATAATAATAATAATAATAATAATAATAATAATAATAATAATAATAATAATAATAATAATAATAATAATAATAATAATCAGAGAAACCATAAGTTGAAAATCGATGGACATAATAATAATAAAAATATAACATAAAGAAAGCAAACAACATATGAATTCATTGAAATAGGGGAGAAAAAAAAGCAACATAAAATTAAAATAAATAATATTAATAAGAAGAAACTTCTTAGAACAATTCAACGAAAAAAAAAAAAATCTTCACAATCGTAGGCATTCCTTATCCGCACGCAACGCAATCCAGAATCTCAAATCTGGAAATTGACATCCTTCCGATCGAAAGCTTGGTTTCATTTCAAAAAGTAATAAAAAAGAATAATAATCTTAGCACGAAAAGGAAAGTGAAATTAGCGGAGAGAGGGGGAATTGTTTGGGGATTGAGAATGGAGAAGAGAGAAAGCTCACCAGAGTGTTGTTGGAGTGAACGGAGCTCGGGAGTGAAGAGGAATAACGAGATTAAAGGAACCCTAAAGTTGAAGATTGGGAAGGGGACGAAGAACAAAAGAGGAACAAAGCATCCCGTTCACCTTCGATGGTTGCATCTGCGTCAGCGATTATGCTAATACGCGCCAAGAGACGGTGCGTTTCGATCTCAGAAGATGCTTTGGGTAAAATTGGATTCTAAACCATGTATTTTAGTACGTTATTACAATATTACCCATTATAATTAATAAAGAATCAAAGATGTATACATGTTAATTACTATATTACCCCATAGTTGATCGTTTTCCAACAAAGAGAATCTTTAACAATTAAAGTGAACTATAATCTCTCTTTACCTTATTGATTCAACTTTGAATCTTTGAATCATATTGACTCAAGATAGACACTAGGACTTAAAACGATACATACATATCGTAAAAAATCAAAGACACACACATCATCTCTAAAGTTAACTATTTGTATTAAAGAGAAGGGATTAAATCTAAGTGATTTTCAAATTTTGAGGATAAAAATGATCGATTAAAAAAATACATTGACTAAAATCATATTTAACTTAATATATATATATATATATATATATATTACTCTAATAATATTAATGTTGTTTGAGTGATTAAAGAGAAAAAGGAGAGAAAAATATAGTAAATTCTAACTTCTCTCATCAATAAAAATTAACAAGTTAATTATTAATATTTAACTTTAAAAAAACATGAACCTAAAACATATGATACTCTATTATCAAAATCGCTTGAACCCCTACGAATTGCAAACATGCTTCACAGTTTGTAGTGCATTTTTGTACAAGTTCAATGTGATACAAGTATTAGAAAGCTCCACAAACGTTAACATTACATTGGCTAAGGCTCTCTTTTGAAATGCAAATATGGTCTTAGAGTGTGTTTGGTATTAACGATTATTCAAAACTACCACAACAATCATATTTATTGGTTGGACATGCTTTCGTTCTATAATATTTAAAAACTAAAAATGCCTTTGCAGATAACTAGTTGGTTTTTGTGCTCGATTTCTCTCATTTTATTTCATGAATCTTAAAAACATCCAACTAAGCTGAAAACTATTAAGAAAACCAATCCAAATATTTAAATATGAATATAAGTGACTTTATTAAGATGTAATAAATTGAGAAATGATATGGTGTGACCTTTGGTGTGTGTATCATTAGTTCTAAAGAAGGTGAGTGTACTCTTGGCAAAATCCGCTAACATAATGAGAGGATTGGTGGAGAGATGGGAAATAAAGGTTTAGTAAGTCTTGTTCATAAATATGGCTATGAACCCTTGCTATATAAAAGAAGTCGTGTGAAGCAAAAAGATACTATCCAATTGAGAAGGGGAATTGTAATAGTGAAGGTTTCTCAAGTTTGTAAAAAAAAAAAATGTAATATTATTTGAGATAATAAGTATTTATTGAAAATTGAATTATTCCCGTAGAGGTAGGTAAAAAAATAAAATCAAAAAGTCTTGTTATAATGAACCAAGGTTTTGTATAAAAAAAAAATAAAATTTGGCCTGCTGGTAAGCCACGTCAGTAGCGTGGGAAGTGCTCCAGAAAACCATTTTCCACTAGTATGTCACGCTGGTAGTGTGGGAGCTCGGGCTGAGGGCCTATAAAAGGCCATTTTCGCGTTTTTTGAAGGAAAAATTGCATTCCTTCTTCTTCCCTTCGTTTTCTGCCATTAAAGCTTGGCAAAAGCTTCATATCTTCCCCATACTTCATCTAAACACTTCCTAACTACCTAGAAACATGATTAGAACCTGTTATAAGCTAAAATTCAGCTTCTAACTTCCTTAAGACCCATCAATCGGAGAGATCCCTTTCTCTAGGGGACTTTACAAAGCTTGGATTCTGAGGAGAAAGAAGGCGATTCAAAAGAGTCGGGCGGAAAAAAAAGGGGGGCGGGGGAAGCTCTCCGTTCCCGGTTCTAGCCTTCCACGACTGTTTTGAGGTAAGAAACTTAAAATTTGCCAATTGATTTGTGAAATTGGTAATGAGATGAATAGTAACCCATTTGTGTTAGGGTTGGAATTAGGCTTGGGTTCTTTAGAAAAGTATGCTCAGAAGGTTGTTCTGATGAATATGGAACTTTGAAACATGACTTTAGATGAAGTTTGGTTTTGACTCTGAGATATGGATGAGTAGGCTAAATGAAGGGTATTATGAGATATATGAGCCTAAGTGCCTTTACAAAAGTTGTTCAGAAGGTCAAATAAACGGTGAAAACGTGTTGATAGAACTGTGTTTAGCTAAGTTGGATTATTATTGATATATAGCCTGGACAAAGGCAATGGAACTGGTTGAATTGACTTATATAGAGTTTTAGAGAGACTCTAAGACCTTGGTTAGGCTGAGATAGATTCTGCTGAGGGTCTGTGAGTTACCTATGAAGTGGTTAGTTATGATAACCCTAAGATAGATGATTGAGAGGTTTTATGGAAAGGAATTATGTTCCCCTTTCATTTTAACGGTTGAGAACCGTTGTTAGGTGCCTTGTATGGTGGTTGATGATTGATTGTGCTGTATGCCTGTATATAGGGTGGGACATCGAGAGTGTCAGTGGCGGAGACCACAGCCCAGAGATTGGACAGCAGAGCACTACCGTGCCACGTAAGCTCTTTGTTCTTGGGAGTGTTTTCCCACTACTTGTGTTTCCCCATACTCTGAGATAGAGTGATGGGTGTATCTATGATTTACTTGCATTGATTGGTTGTTACAGCTTTCTTCATGATGATATGTATGCATGTATCTGTGCTTTGTGTATGGTTGTCTTTCGGATAGATCTTCTGGCCAGTAGATAGATATGGACCTCCTAGGAGTAGAGCACAACTCCTAGCTTGGTTTGCTCCATAGGAGAGATTCCTCAAGACCAAGAGATAGGTGGTCTCATGATGTAGCAGCCTATTCTCGGAGGTACTATATGGCGTGCATCCTTGTGTAGGGGTAGCTCCCGTTGGATGACACAGGTGTGAGAGCCGGCCTCACACTGTGGACTGAGATGGTCCACGATGACTTACTGGGTACTGAGATACTTATGATGTACACATTAGAGCTTGTGTGTGCCTATGTGTTGTTGTGATGATGTTGTGATGCCTATTAATGTATTGTGATCATGGAAGTGAGTCAGGGTGAGAGAGAAGCTCGAAGAACCCGGAGCTTACTGAGATTTTTATCTCACCCCGTGTGTGGAAATTACATTTTTCAGGTTGTACAGCTGACAGGGATGAGAGACCCCAGGGTGAGAGGCCTTAGTAGGGGACATACATGTATAGCTGTTTGGAGCAGTGTTTTGAGAGCTTGGCTGCTCACTGTTGTGTGCAAACATATATATATATATATATATATATGATATGTGTTGTTATTTTGTAACCTGTGGGGAAAATTGGATATGTTTGTATATATTGAATTTCTGTATATGGTGTAACCTCATATGAGGATTTGATAGGTGATAATAGGGCAATGATGCCTACTTTTTGTGGATACAGTTAAAGTATTTTGTTGTGGAATGTACATATAATCTAGGTATAGGTAGATGGATATCTCGGTTTATAACCTCCTGGTATATCGGTTTATATACTGTAGTTTTATCTGCCGTAGTTTTACGTTGTTTGGATCACTAAGGCTGTTATGGAAATCTGACATTCGTTTATTTTTACTATATATTATGTACCATACATAATGAATCAAGAAAAATGGTCTTGGGAATGCTTCCTAAAGAGTTGAGTAATTGATTTTTATTTATTACTGTGCTAATATGATAAAATAATATGATAATACACCAGATGCATACGGAGTATTACACTTATATAATCTTTTTCACTTAAATTTATGTTTAGATACATAATTAAAAGTGTTTTTGAAAGTTTCTCTCTACATACAATTAATTCCTTTCCCTTAGGACTATTGCATATTATATGGCGCTAGAACAATTGACTGCAGAAAGCAAAAGATCAACTTTGGAACCATGGGTGTTGACAGATCTGAGGTATGGTCATCCTCTTCACGGGGTCAACGATGAGCATCTTTGTTATCAAATCACTAGCTCCAGGAGATAGATAGCAAGGAAGAGTGAAAATCCCACCCTACATGACAAAAATATGAGATAATTAAATCTCCTTGAGAATAATATCGTTGAAAGTATAAGAAATTATTTAGAAAAATACCTTAATTCAATATTCAGTTATGAATACTTACGAAAATTTATGTTATAAATAATTTATTTTAATAAGTTTTATCAATGAAAGAAAAATTATTGTAAACAAATATAAGAGAAGTATATTAAATGAAAAAAAAAATCATTGTCTTACAAATATAAAACTTATATAATATTTAGCATACAAAAGAAATAGGAGAATTAATTGAAATATATTATAGGAGAGTTTAGAATTATTTTATTTCAATATACAAGAGCATCCATCATTCCATTGATTTAATTTTTTAGTTCTCCAAGTCCAAGGTGTCCTCTTACCCAAAAAAACAAGAATAGAACCAGAAAATATCTAAAGAAGGGCCAAACGTAAACAAATTCTAACTATATAATATACAGTAATAAATCTTGACCGTGTATATTCTTCTGGTAAAAAAAAAAAAAATTATGGCGCACAGAAAAAAAAAAAATCTCGCCCTTTCTTAATGTCATTGGCACAATATGAGAGATCAAATCTCTCTCCGAACATAGTCAAGAGCTAAACTGGCAACTCATGTTAAGATTATTTTCTCCTTGCACGTAAATCTCAAAATTAGTTATATAAATAAAATTTAAAACAAAAAAGTACCTTTATTTTGTTGAAGAGATTTGGGACGTTTTCATCGTCAAAAGGAAAAGAACCACAAAGAAGTAAATATAAAATTACACCACAACTCCACACATCAACTTTGGGTCCAACATATAATTTCCCAGAGATAACCTGTGAAAAATAGCAAAGACTAATCAAGAATTTGAATCATATTAAACTAAAAATATATAGAGAAATGTTATGCAATACATTATCTTTTTTATTAAAATTTATTAAAAATTACAAATTTTGTAATCCCAATCTTATTTAATGAAGCTTTCTCATGATTTTAGAATTTTTAACAAATTTTAACTAATAATTTAGAGCAGTCTCAACTATAAGCAAACAAATGCCTTAATTATATTTTAGTTTTAAATATAAATAAATCTCAACAAACGTTGACTTGGTTAATAAGAACATTCTTAAAATATCATTAATATATCAAGTTTTAAAAAACGGATAATTTTTAAAAAAATATCTTTCAAATTAAATTGACACAATCAAAAAATAATGTTAACCAACCTAATAAGTGTAAGTTAATAACTAATGATTATTATATCATATCGCGTGTATTCCACTACAAAACATAGAATCTCAAACCTCGATCAGGAGCTGCATAGTTACTACTTCCACAACGTACGTGTCTTAAGAAAGTGACCATCGCGCATGATGTTGCTCCGGCCAAATCCAGCAATCTTGACATTACATTTGGAGTCCAAGAGTAGTACTTTCTCAGGCCTCAAATCTCTATGAACCACCATGTTGCTGTGACAATACTCCACACCAGAGATTATCTGCTTCCCCAACATCAATTAGCATAAATGATAGTCTATGACAGGCAAAAGTTTCTTAAGTACACAAAATAGCAAAATAAACCTCTATCTATACCTGCTGAAAAATATTACGAGCTTCATCTTCTTTTAACCTACCTTTTATAAAAATATTCATTTTATAATTAAAAAGCTTTATTCTATCAATAAAAATGGAACATGATGAACGAATTTTTATTGTTACAAATCAAATTAAGAATAGATTTTTTGTTTTCACTCCATCTCTTTCCATTCCATTCTGCATCGTCAATTCAAACATATTTCTAATTTTTGTACCTTAATTATATATTAACATTATCAAAGCAAAAATGCCGGATAAAAAGGGGGAAAAAAATCGATGAAGATTAAAATATATCAATAGAATTCAATATAAACCTTTTTCTTCCATTTCCATGTTCTTTATCTTGCGACGGTTAAGGATCTTGATGGCAACCTTCTGGCCAGTCAATAGATGTTCTGCAATTTTCACCTTGCCCAAGGTTTCAATGCCAAGTGTTTTTCCCAATTTATAATTCGTTAGAAACATGTCCAGGTCTGCACCACCACAATAACCTTGGCCAGCTGCTGCATCCATTTTGAAATCTGGAGGCAAAATTATAGAAGAAACGAAACAAACATACTAGTCACCAAGAAATCACATACATAAACTAAGAAAGCCATTCCCCTAAAAAAAAAAAAAAACTAAGAAAGCCATTAAATATCATCAATGTATTAATTTGCTTTTGTTGAAAAAAGTCACTTAATTGTAATCATCCCTAGATAAAGAAGTATGTTAAAAGTTTCACAAGAAAAATAATCATGAAAAAAGATAAATATGTCAAAGTCTAACATTAAATAAAGATAGTATCAAGATAATCCATTTGTAAGTCAATTTTGTCAGATTGATTGAGTTAGACTCATATAGCACTTTCTCCTTTATGCAGTGATACTCTGTTTGTGCAGCGCGGTTAACTAACGAAGTTGGAGACTGAGATAAGAGAATTGTTTCGGAATTGAAAAAGAAAAAGAAAAAGAAATCTTAGCACAAAAAAAGGTGAAGGTTTACCAGGGTGTTATTGGGGTCAACGAAGGTTGGGGGTGAGGAAGATAATTGGTATGGAAAAAAATCACAGGGGGATCGATAAATCATGGCATTCTCCTTTTGATGCCGGCATCCGCGTCAGCTACTACAGTATTATTATTATTTTTTTGTTTAATTGGTAGTCTTATAAGATTTAATAATTAATTTTAATAACTTTTATTTTAAATTTATAATATTTAAAAATTTAAAATAACTCTTACATTTTATTTAGAAATTTATGAAATTTTAAATTTTAATTAATTTAAAATATTAAATTATTCACACGCTGATCATTGATCCAAACTACAAATCACACATAACATTTCGGTCTTGACTAGTCCAGCTAATAATTTCTCTGCTGAAAGGTAGAGACCATGGGTAGTTTTTAGACATTGCATGTACAAGGTAGGAGTAGTAAATTAAATGAGTAATGACGTGTAACATTTTAATTGGATGTATTAAGTTTGTGTTGATGTAGAATTATATTGCTTTCAAAATTCAATTACATGAGTACAATATTTGAAATATTTAGTTGCTCCAAACTTCTAGAGTCAAGACACAGATAAATCACAACCAATTCAATCTTATGCAAATGTCTATTATCTTAGCGAAAATTCTTTTTTCTCCTGTACACTCCAAAGGACAAACAGAAATAGACAAAATCCCATGATTCTGTGTGCACATACCATTGAAAATTACTTGTATTGGCAAAGTAATGAAAAAGAGGAAGAGTCTTATGAAAGTTCAGCAACTTACATTTTCAGATACTATATATTATATTAGATATTATTTACTAAACTTGAGTATTAAAGTAATATTGTAAGTGTATCCACGCTCATGTTAGTGATTAAAGTCTACTAACCAGTGGACTCTTGTGTCTAGAAATTTAAATGTATCGGTAATGCCTTAACGAATATTCTTGTAATACTCTCTCCTTGTTGCTATAGTTTTTTTACCAAAAAAAAAGTTATTTCGAACTGTATAATTGGATACCGTGTGATCTATATTATTCAATGATGTAGTCTAGAAGACAACGTAAAGTGTTGGACACTCAACTAAGAAATTTTTTCCCTTCATTTTTGTCAAATATGGCAATATGAAGGCATTATGAAACTCTTGAGCATTCATTTAATTTCTTTCATGTATTTATATATAATTAAATGAAACAACAATAACAATAAACAAAAATATAATATTATCAATAAAAAATTAGTTCAATCAGTAAAAAATTGACTCATATTCTAAAATAATATGAATTTGATTTTTGCTACTGATATGAGATTTTACTTATAAGTAATATGTAAGTTCAGTTCATTAAACTTTGAGATCTATCATGACTTTATTATTGTGAAGACCTAATTTATCTGTTAAACTTTTAAGAAAATAAAATAATACAGTATTATAATATTAATATCCGAATCCATCAAAAGGATTGGTATTTGGTATCAAAGCACTTATTAAAAAGTCCACACCAAAATTACTACCCTCCTGTACGTGTCTGTAGTCAAAAGATACTGAGAATCCCTGAATAAGAAATAACACAAAACATAACAGATATAATTGAGGGTCTTCTTCGTGAATTGTTACCTAAGAAAAAAAAATGTTCCTCCATTTGTTGCCATGTGCAGTGCATATGGCGCAGAGCGTGTGCACTACCGTAGCTTGGGCGGTTTCAATGATCCAAATAAATTCTCTTTTTACATATGCACGTGCGTAACTGCACTTGCATGTGATGTGAAGAGTGAAGACAGTTCCTTCTTTCTATCGGATATTTATGATGCCCTTGAAAGAGTACTTGATTTAGTGTTTCTCAAGTGTTCTTGCCTCGTTCTTAGTTTTTCTCTTTATCAGGTCTTTATTGTTTTCCTTTCGGTCAACTGCTCTTGGTAATACGGAATAGTGGAGTAGAGAGCTAGCTCAAACTTTGAGTTGTAGTTCTGACACCTACATTAATTTTTCATTACACAATCCATTTTTTTTCCCTGATTAACTGTCATCCAATTATGAATTTACATACTATAATTAAGAAAATGGCTAACTCTTTTTAATGGTTTTAAAAGTAATATTTAGAATAACTTTTATTTGATCAAGAGTGTAGCAATGTTATTATTTTTTATTACGATAGTTAATTCCTCTATTTTTATACAGACAATATCTGTTTGACCATTTTATAAATTCAAAAAATTTAGTTCATTTTATTAATGAGTGATATTTAATTTTAATTATTAATAATTTTATAAATCTCAAATTTGAATTATATGGATAAAAAAATAATTAAGAGAGAATATCTTACTAAAAAAATTGATAAGACAAGTTCTATATGTAGTAAATATTAAACATCCATAAAGTCAATGAATATATTGTAGTCCCTTACGTTAAAATTATTAGGATTTATATATATATATATATATATATATATTATATAAGTTTTCAAATTCATGATAAATTAATATTTTTTTCTCAATTTATTAATTTCATGACAAATTCTGTCTCTAAATTTGGTCAACTACATGTTAAAAAGGATTAAGTGGTCACTCACTAAGTTTTAATCTTTAACATTGATATATGATCTAAAAATATCACTAAATATGTAGGTTACTTAAAACATCATGTCAAGTTTTTACTTAATAAGTAAAAGGATAATATCCAAATTTGAGACGGATAAAATAGAATATAACTACGATGATGAGATCCTGAGTAGTACAGCATGGCTGGTAACATGGGAACTCTTGTTATTTTTTTCTTCTCTCATTGAATAGATCCAGCTAAATCTCGTGTATGAAAACCTAAACTCAAGGGGAGAACCACGACCAAACAAACATGAACACCATTCCATTTTCCACCTTCTCATCATTATTATTATCAACTCACCGAAGCTTCCACTTTTGTGAATATATATATAGCCATTATTATCCGCACCAAAGTTTGTTCAACCCCATATTTATCATCTCTCCTTTTAATTCTTTGCATCAACTTCATTAATGATTGATTAGGTGGTTCATACACAGTACAATTATTGCAACAGGAAAACACATAGAAGGTGTTGTGTTCTTGCAACGTTCTGGATCCGACATTTCCCTTGTCGGACCCACATACATGTTCTTCCTTCTCCCTTGGTCTTGAGTTTCATTGTTTGTCCTTATTGCACGGAGAGGAAGACCATATCCCACCCAACAGATCTCTCATAGAACAGGTAATCCTTTATTTGTTGCTGTTGATATTATTATTATTATTGGAGGTATCAAACGATGAATATATTCAACATCAACATTAAGCCCGTCCAACTGGAATTGGTTTGGGTCGATTAAATAAGATTTCAGGTTCAAAACTTTGTAAATAAAAAAAATATCTTATGAATTGAAAAAATTTGATTGGAAGGAGAGACTCTCCGAATAATAATTAGCTAAATTTCTCAACAGATATCGATTATTGATAAAGTTGGTAATATTTTACACCTATAACATGTAACATAAGATCAATGTCACACCTCAAATCTTAGGGCCAATGCTTGAGGAGTTACAAGCTTGTTGGCACCTTTCATTTTCATTATTATTATTTATTTATTTTATATTTTTTTTTTTTGTGTTTTTTACGTTGAATTGGCAGGTCTTTCACATCTTCTCTGCCACAATTCTACATAACATTTCTGGTATGTGAGTATCGCCCATGATGACATTTCTCTTTAAATAGATGTTTTATATTTTTCTTCCTTTAAAACTGAATAGGAAAAGGAATTATAGTTTTTTTTGTGTGTGTGTGTCTGTATGTCTTAATCATATATATATATATATATATATATATATATATATATATATATTTCAGATTTTTATGCGTTCTTGTCTTCTTCTTTGTTGGTTGTGAACTCTGCATGTTCTTCTGCCTGAGCCATTATCTTGTGTTCCACTATTTTTTATTACACTTTTTTTCTTTTCAAATAGTATTTCAAGTGTTACAAACAACCTTTTATGTATACAACAGCATACATTTATTTTTTAAAATCTATACAACATATTAATTTATTTTTCTGTGCAGATGCATTGTACACACAAAAAAAATATTTTCTCTTTTGAAGGTTGTTATCATGTCATTTCTCTTTTTCTGTTCTTTATATGCTTTTTGTTTGTCTGATGTCTCTCTCACCTGAGGATCCTTTTTGCTTTTCTTTAGTCCTTTCCAAATATATATATGTGTGTGTGTGTGTGTGTGTGTGTATTTGCTCTTCCTTTAAGGAGACAACAGTAGCTTCCTTGAAACAACCTCAAAAGGAAAACCTCTCTCTATACTTCTCTGTGTACTATAAATTTGTTTTGGTTGTGGTTATATTCATTGGTTTATCTGTCTTCCTTTTCCAAAGTGTTGAATTCCATCTTTTTCTTCATTTCCTCCATATATACCGAGCTTAAAGGTAAAAACAACCTTCCTTTCCTCAGCTATGGAATTTGTGTTGTATGATATATAATATCCCATGAAAATTCTTACTTTGATTAACTTTGAGTTTCATGGGAAAAATAGTTTTAGAATATCACTGCATTTTATATTAGAAATTGTTATGTAACTTTTTAGTTTTTAATTGTCTCCTTGTTCAATTGTGTTTTTTTTTTTCTTTCTTTCAAAGCTGTTATTTTAGTTGATCCTTCATTTTTGACACTATAATTATCTTCATTCATTTTTGGAGTTAATTTCCTTTGACATATACTGTGCAGATTTTGAGGTTTGTCATTCTTGACAATTCTGAGGCTTTGAAACTGGTATTCCTAATTCCTAATAATATACAATGGGGGGTTGCGTGTCAGTACCTTCTAATGCAATAAAAGCGCCAAGGAAGATCCGTAGACGGATAACAAATCGTCATCAAAAGTTCTCAAATTCTCTTCCTGGTGAGATCATCAAGAGGAATAGCAATGCAGGGGCACGTGTAACAGATTATTCTGTAAGTGAGTTTGTTCATATGAACTTTGAAAATGGTGCAACTACTACTTGCAGGCGCTCTGAAGTTTCTAATTCAGCATTCCATCTTACTCAGCTTCAATGGCACCACAGTCAATATGATGCTGATGCAAACTGTATATTCTTCTGACTTTAGTATTTTCAGTTTTTGAATCTTTTGGAACTTTGAATGAATTTGTTATTTCGTTGCTTGCAGTAGTGAGTCAAGAAGAAACTTATTTTGACTCAGTCAGTATTCTGGAATCTGATTCAGATGACGAATTCAATAGTGTTCATGGAGGTAATGAATAACTAAGCCCTATTAACATATAAAAAATCACTGAACATGAGTACAGAAATTCTAGCCTCTAAGAGTGGCTATTGTAACATTATGTTGGGGCACTGTACTACTGTTGGTTGGGATACTTGATGTTTAATATCATTGTACATATGCTGAGCCAAAATTGCCAAGTTATGCTAATGACCTACCGGTGTTGTGACTTCAATTGCCATTAATAAGTTCAAAGTCCCAATTCCAAATACCCTTTCCTATAATTGTAGATATTAAAATGAGGCAAAAGAAGATAGGGGAATAAGAATAGGCTGGTTAACTCCATATAATTTTAGTGTGTGAAATAAAGGTTAATTTGTCTTTATTGTTATTATTATTATTTTGCACCATTTAAAATGTTTTTTCTTTCTTTGCTTTCTTACTTTGGGTTGCAGATTTATATGCAGATTGTTTTCCAATAGTAGGCAGCACAGTTGGAAACATCCCATGTGGTCAAGTGCTCCAGTATGGAAGATCGACATGTTTTACGGATAACAGGTGTCAGTATGAAGAATATCATGAAAGTTATGTTAAAGTTGATGGAGGCAACCAAGACAGCTTAAAGGGAAAAGATGAAAGTGGTTTTGGTCTTGTTAGTACACAAGGTGTTGGAATGTCTCGCTTAGGCAAGTCTCAGGGAAGCTTCAAAGGTATTAAAGAATATAAACATGGTTTGGAAGAGAAACCACAAGAGAATGCACGGAAATCAGGCCTTCATCGGTTGGCACCCTCCGTTAGTTTCAATGACAAAACACCAAATCGGCCAAGCAAACGGCTGTCACAGATTTTCAGGCTTTCTTTCAAGCGAAGATCTTGTGACATAGAGGATGCAAATGAACTTAGTAAGTGATGAAATACTTCAATTTTCACTCCATGAAAATAAATTTACACAGAACCAGGCTTGCACTTTAAACTACCAACTAAAAATTAGAATCCTGAAAATGTTGAACATTAGTATTATTTTCAAATTCAAAGTAATGCAAGTACCAAACTTAGGCAACCTTTTGTATTGCTTGAATCTATTGTATGGAAGTATGCTACATTAATATATTATGCTGATTATGCTCCTTAATCTTGTATTTGTATGTAAGGTCAATCAAAAAGATATTTGATTCGACCCAGAGCAGGGCATACAATTCCATGTCAGAATGGAGAAAAGCCATCTCATGGATGTTGGTCTGAAATTCCTCCCTCAACATTTCAACTCCGTGGTGAAAACTATTTCAAGTATGCTGTCTACCTTCCTTGCTTGGGTATATATAGATGTTTTCCAATATATACAAATATAACCAATTTTAGTTCCATGAAAATATAATTGTCAAACCATTTTCTTTCCAGAGACAAGCACAAGTCTCCTGCACCGAATCATAGTCCATACATTCCAATTGGCGTTGATCTATTTGTCTGTCGAAGAAAGATACATCATATTGCTAGACATCTTGAGCTTCCAATTGTGAAAGCTAATGGGAAAATTCCCCAACTTCTTATTGTAAATATCCAGGTATAGTTATTTTTCTTTAATTCAACTTTCGTAACATTTTTTTCAGTACTAATGTTGAAATATTTATAATTATTTCACTATCAAATAATGAGACTGTGTACTGCTGATTGGTTTCTCATCCTTTATATTATCTTACATGGTTCGTGGCAGTTGCCTACATATCCAGCAGCAATGTTCCTTGGTGATAGTGATGGAGAAGGGATGAGTCTTGTACTGTATTTCAAAGTTTCAGAGACTCTTGATGAACACATTTCTTCCCAGTTCCAGGGAAGCATTATGGTAAAATCTATTGTCCACTGTTATTATCTCATTCCAAACCATTATTAAGTTCATTTTAGTCAGCTTATGGCACCAAGTTACCTTTGTCTATATGAAGTCAATAGTATATTGTGTATATTGTGTACTTCATTGCACGCCATTTTGTTTCAATTGGATTTACAATATTGTTTCCCACACTTTTAAATCTGAGATTTCATTCAGGGTCACACATTTCTGTGGTTTGTAGCTTATTGTTCTATGATGTCTATATTCAAATAATTTAATTGATCAAATAAGAAATTTTTGGAGGATCTAGAATCCAAAATCTTTATTTTACTCTTATAGGTCAGCATTGGATTTCTTGAGTCATTGTGATGTGATTACACCAGTTTTATTTAAGGTTTCTATACAATTGTTCAACTTTTAACCCGGTTTGAAGCATGCTGCATACACTTTCAGCCCAACAAGTCTTCATGACTGTTTGGAAGTGTCGTTAAAATATTTTTCTTATATTATATTTTAATTAACAATAAATATTATTAACAGGGTTCATGTTTCCTATTTATGCTATAGAAATTAGTTGAGGACGAAACGGAAAAGGTCAAAGGATTTGCAAAAGAATCAAGTGTTGCTTTTAGAGAAAGGCTAAAGATCATGGTAGGCCTCGTCAATCCTGAGGATATGCACTTGAGTTCTGCTGAAAAGAAACTAGTAAATGCTTATAATGGAAAACCCGTACTGTCGCGCCCACAGCACAACTTTTACAAGGTAAAGATCATAGATGCAAGTGTCATCACAAAGATGTTTTCATCATATGCTTAGAATATATTTTCAAATCAATAAAACGAATCACTGTCTTTCCAAATTTACATTTAAATACAAAATAGTAAACTTTAAGGAGTCGATATCTGGTAGGTCAATGACCAGTATGTAGGGATGGATATGCATATAGACTACAACGATAATTACTAGCTTTAAAGATGAACAAAAAGGATTGACTGTTGCATCATTGGAACCTTATAGATTTAATTGCATGTGTGATATACCATGAGCTCGGTAAAGAAGTTTAAAATATAAAATAATTACCATATAATACAATTTTTTTTTTTTTTTTTATATCAAAACATGCAATTTTTTATGTTTTAACTAACGTGATTCCTTTGTCCATAATTTTTACTCTTTTTCCTGCATAGTAAGTCATGACTTCGGATGTTTGGGTACCTTTAGCTCATTTCTTTTTTCTATTATAGAATTTCTCCTCATAGGCTATCCAAACATATGTTGTTGCATCTGACAAGGAATTGACTTTTGTTTATTCTTCTCCCAATAGGGTCCTAATTACTTTGAGATTGATTTGGACATTCATCGATTTAGCTACATATCAAGAAAAGGACTTGATGCATTTCGAGATCGTTTAAAAGATGGCATTCTTGATCTAGGCCTAACCATTCAGGTATTGTCTCATGTTTGTGTACTTTGGTATTCTTAGATATAATATTTGGCATCCACATCCATTAAAATAAAATCTATGGTTTTTAAACTTGTTATGACTCCATATAGCCACCCTTTTTCTTTAGCAGGTTTCAATTCAAAAACACATCAACCCTTCCTAGCCTCTGCTACGACATGCATATAAATTCCTATGCTTACATACATCATGTAGTTTCTCACCCATTCTAAGCAGATTTTTTTACCAAGTCAGGCATTAAATAATACAGCATGCATGAAAATCAAGTTTTAAATGAACTTGGATGTTCTATTTTGAGACACTACAACCCTTTTTCCAGCATTATATAGTTAGCCTTCAACTGAGATTGACCATCTCTCTAAATTTCTAATAACAGGCACAGAAACAAGAAGAGCTTCCGGAGAAAGTATTGTGCTGCCTTAGATTGAACAAGATTGATCTTAATGACAATGGTCAAATGCCCATGCTAATGACCATTGATGGTGAATGCTAAGGGTTTTCAGTTAATTGGAGGGAATAGCATTCAACAATAGAAACAAATATATGTATGTTTTAGTTACCTTTGTATGAAGTGGGAGTTAAGGTGTTTAAATTGGATGCAACTTCTGTAGTCATGTATTTCTGTTCAAATGTACATTCAGAGGAAAAGAAATTTAGAGGATGTTTAACATGTATTTCGAAATGACATGAAAGGTAGAAGTGTTTATTTATTAACTATTGTAACCGGTAAACAAGTGAAAGGAATATTGTATCATTGAAATGTCAAATGCTGCCAATATATGTTTTCGCCCTGCATTATTGACCTTTTGTTGCTTTTGCATATGCAATCCATTTGCCCAAATGTGGCCGCATTATTGAAGATTGACCTAAACTTTCAATATCACAAATATGACTATTTACTTAAACTCAAGCTTCAACTTTATAAAGTGTAAAGAACTAATTGGCATCACTTAAAATTCTACTGTTTCAATCGGCTTTTGATTTTCTTGGTACACATACTTCATACTTGTTAATGTTACACGCTAAAAACGTTCCACCTCAATTTTGGTTGAGTGAATTGAGGGAAGTATCGAAGGATGACCTACTTTATGGTGATGTCAATAGATAAATCAAACTTCACCTTTTGCAATTGTAAACGCAACGCTCACCCTACAAAATTTCAGTCCAATTTACTACACTCGGTCACCCACTGATTGAAGTATAAACTTTCATAGAAACTTAATTGATAAAGAATTTTTTTTTAGTGGACCGATGATAAGCTTGCTGCAGTGCCTACAGTTTGCTGCACACTGTCTTTGCAAATTGTAAATTTGAAATGTAAAGTTGTATGTGGAGATTATGGTAGCTGGTAATGGTATAGCATATACAATAGGCCTTATTGCAGCACCACCAACTTCTCTTTAGAAATTAAGTTTATTTCATTATTAACTTCTCATGTTTATATTGTTTTATTAGATAATTAGGCCACAATTACGTACAAGCCATATAATCTCTCTCTCTCTCTCTCTCTCTCTCTCTCTCTCTCTCTCTCTCTCGTCAAGTGGGTGCATGAGTTAGTGTAGCAATTTTCTCCTCCTATATTCTACAATCGTTCCCTTGCATGCTCATTCGAGAGTGTGAACAGAATATTGATCAAACCATCATTTGAGAGAAGGGAATCAATTTGAGTGGTGAACAGAAGCAAAGAATACAAATAGCCCGTGCTCTTTACCAAGATGCTGACATTTATTTGTTTGATGATCCTTTCAGTGCTGTGGATGCTCATACAGGATATCATTTCTTTCGGGTATTGTTTATCTAAACTATATAGTTTTCACTTTTCACTGCACTATTTGTTTTTTGAAAAGTAATTTGAGATTTCCAAATTATTAATAAATCGTTCAGTCTTCCTAAGGGAACTCATTCTACTTTTATTTCTCAAGCAGCCTTTTAAATTTATAATATTTGAAATAGGCAGACCAGGAAGTCAAAAACAAGTACATGATCAAGATGCTTGCAATATTTATCAAACAAACAAACTTTCTCCTGAAGAAAAGGAACAATCTATTGATTAGAATAACTTATACAATAACTGAAACAATGATAAAGTCTCTTGTGTCAGATTTATGTGGTATTGACTTCAGTCCAGTAGGCTATCTACTACTCTTTTGTTGGATCAAATGAAAAGCTTTTACCTTTCATTTTAATCCTTGGAATCTCCCAACCTGTTGCATCATACATAAGACAGTGTTGATCTTAAATGGAGACTTTAAATCCTTTTCTATCAACTAACATAGACTAAGCAAGGTTTGGTCAATATCAACTATCAAGTACAGAAAGAAGATGTTTGTCTTTATACCTTAACTTGTCATTAGCCAGCATTCTAATGTACACGTAGTTGAAAAGCATGCTGCCATGAAAATCTAGTTTCTTTTATCTTTCTCAACAATCTAGACATCACCTTTGAGTTGTTGAAGTTTGCTTCTGAAAATTACTGCTTCATGTCCAATCTGATTGCACTTGCTACACTTCACATCTGATCTTTTCTAGCATTTAAATGGGGGACGTCCTGTTCTTCCACTGTGCTGTCTAGGTGGATATTTTTCTTTCTTCCATTGCCTTCAATTTGGTTGTTTGCAGTGGTTTTTCTGCTTGAGGCCTGGTTCTGCTTGGCTGGCAGAGCGCCTTCAACTGTGTGATATTGTCTCATAAGCCTTCATTGCTCTTGTGCCTGCAAGACATGCAAGACTTCTGCCAAAGTGATCCTAGACAAGTCTTTTGAATTCTTCAAAGTGGTTATAGGATCTTCATAATTCATATCTCTCTAGGATTGTTACCAGAACTTTTTCTACAATTCTTGAATCAGCAAAATGCTGTGACTCTTTCCCAGAGTTAAAAACCGTGCACTCTACTCTCCACACTGCTTCAGTAGCCTTGTTTGAACATGTCCAAACCACCTTAACAAATTTTTAGTCCTTTTTTTTTTTTCCCTCGTTGGTGCCACACCAATGTCTCATAGTATATAATCATTCTGAATTTTGTCCTTTCTTGTGTGGCCACACATCCATAATTTAATGTTTATCTCTCTATAAAATCCAACAGTATGTTATAAACATGGATACAGCTGTAAACTCATGGAATTGAATTCTTCTTTTCTTTGTAATAGATTATATATTTCTAATACAATTTCACTAGTTTTGTTATGCGTTTGAAAGAAGAGGCTATTATCTAATTTTTCATTTACTACTGCACAACGTTTCATGAGTGTCCGCTTGGCCTTCTAAAACCAAAAACTGTGATATACATACCTCATCAAGTATAATTCTTACCTGATGATGATCTAATATTGGTAAGTGATTCATTTTTTTCATTCTAATGAATTCAAATATTATAATTTAATGTTATTGATATTTTTCTGTTGCTTACAATTTGTGTAGGTCATGAGAGAAGCAAAGGATAACTCAATTAGGAAAATACAATGACATTCTCAGGTCAGACACTGACTTTATGGAACTTGTAGGTGCACATAGAGAAGCTTTGTCTTCAGTTATGTCCTCAGAGAGAATGATCACACTTGAAATAGTGCATATCTCCACAAAGGACTCAGATTCACTAAGAGAGTTTGAACTTGAGCAAGAAGAGAAAAATGTAGATGATCATCACGGTAAGTAGATGACACAGTTAAGGCAAAAGGCCAACTGGTTCAAGAGGAAGAACGGGAAAAGGGTAGAGTTCGGTTTAAGGTCTCCTGGAAATACATTACAACAGCTTATGGAAGAGCTTTTGTACCCTTTATATTGCCCTCACAGACACTTGTCACGGTTTTTCAGATTGTAAGCAACTATTGGATGACTTTAGAAACTCCTATTTCTGCAACTGCAGAAACTGGTATTGAAAGCTTTACACTTATGGTGGTCTATGTTGCTTTAGCAATTGGAAGTTCATTTTTTAACCTTGTCATATCTGTTCTTAGAGTGATAGCGGGATACAAGACAACCACTATGCTCTTTAATAAAATGCATTTGTGTTTTTTCCGAGCACCAATATCATTTTTTGATGCCACCCCAAGTGGGAGAATCCTTAATAGAGTATGTCACAATATGTTGATTGTTCTTAACTAGTTTAATTTGGAGAAAACTTACTTTTACTTGATCATGGGATAGTAAATTATTTATGGCAGCTTGATTTCTCAATTTCTTTTTTCAATTGGCCATGTTGAATATATTTTTTGTCTAAATTTTTTGTTAATTTATGTTGCAGGCTTCAACAGACCAAAACACAATAGACATAAGCATTTCAAATTTGGTATGGGTATTTACCTTCATTCTGATTCATCCTTGGGAACTATTATTGTAATGTCTCAAGCTACATGGCAGATTTTTATAGTATTGATTCCTATCATGGCAGCCTGCATATGGTACTAGGGTAGTTTTCTGGATAATATGTCTAACCCATATCATATGACACCACTAACATCAGAAATCACTTAATGAATCTGATTTTGATTTTTATTCCTCCTCTTTTCAAGTCACATGATTTCCTCATTGATTAAATATTTAAAGTGAACTTAATTTTATCATAATTCTCAAAAGTTATGAGAGGAAGAAGAAAAAGAACAATGCAATCTCTCTAATATTGTTGTGAAAATTAACAATAGTATTATGCATGCTAAAAGAATGTTTCAATATATGCAGCGATACTATTCTGCATCAGCACGTGAACTGGCACGATTAGTTGGTATATGCCAAGCTCCTGTTATACAACATTTTTCTGAAACAATTTCTGGATCAACAACCGTGAGATGTTTTGAGCAACAATCGAGATTTAATGACACACATATGAAACTGATAGATATTCTCAACCTAGATTGTACAGTGCTAGTGCAATAGAATGGTTGGCTTTCAGATTGGATATTCTATCCATTACCACATTTGCCTTATGTTTGGTTTTCTTGATATCTTTTCCAAATTCAATTACTGCTCCTGGTAAGTACATTAGTTACATACATTCACTAGTCATACATTACTCGTTATGACACTAGGCACAAAACTTCATTCCTTTCCTACTTCAATTTTGCTTTTGTCAAGGCATTGCGGGATTGGCTGTGACATATGAGCTTTGTCTCAATGATTTACAATATAGTTTAATCTGGTGTATTTGCACTTTGGAAAATGAATTTATATCCGTAGAAAGAATACTTCAGTACACCACCATCCCAAGTGAAGCTCCTCTTGTAATAAAAGACAACCAACCAGATCATTCTTGGCCATCATTTGGAGAAGTTCATATCCAGGATTTACAGGTACCTTTCAAAGGTTATTCATCTGCTTCATTCTGAATTGAAGGATAAAATTAGATTTTCTTGGTTACAAATATATCCTGGTCTTTTTTATTAATGAGGAAATGGGTGATTCAGGTTTGATATGCGCCTCATTTGCCTCTAGTCTTACATGGTCTTACTTGCACTTTCGCTGCTGGAGTGAAAACTGGCATTTTGGGAAGAACATGAAGTGGAAAATCAACTCTAGTGCCAACACTTTTTCGACTTCTTGAACCTGTTGCTGGACAAATATTGATACATAGTTATTTTTTATTGGATTTCATGATTTGAGGTCCAGACTGAGCATTATTCCACAGGATCCAACAATGCTTGAAGGGACTGTTCGAAGCAACTTGGACCCCCTGGAAGAATACACAGTGAACAGATTTGGGAGGTAATTTGGTTTTGCTAACATTATGAAGAACTTGTCTATTGTCTCTTTTGGTGCAAGTTATGCATATATTGATACATAAGTTATATTTTAGGCTCTAGATATGTGCCAACTTGGAGATGAAGTAAGAAAGAAAAATGGGAAGTTTGACTCCATAGGTTTGACTTCTCAAAACTTTGAACTTAGATATAGGATGTGTTACTACTGACACTTATTAATTATATAACTACATGTGTTACCAGTACCTTGTTAGATCTGTTAGTTAATTTAGAATTGGAATATATCCAATTGCACAAGGGTCAGAATCTGAGTAATTAAGAGGAACAATATAATCTACTACAACTGTACAAAAAACAAATTAAATAGAACCTGTATGATAAGTATGAATCAGACACAGATGCAAAGAGATGAAAGGATCCGAGCCCAACAATGTTCTCCTTAAGACAATTTGTTCCCTCCAATTGATGCCAAAGGTTGATGAACAATTGTCTCCCAGGATAGAACGGATCAACGTTTAAAGATTGATGGCACTTCAAATCAACAGCCCAAACAAACAAAGCTAATGCTTGAGGAACCACTCACAAAGAGTGAAGAGTTATGTGATATGAAAATGCACTAATGTCTAAGCGAGAATATCAGAAAAAATTGACTATCAAAACTCTATCAGTTTTCTTACTTCTTATTTCCTAACTGTCTCTGTGTCTATTTATAGACAACAAACAACCCTGGTGAAGAGTTTCCGGTAAACCATCGCGACTCTTGGCGATGAATCATCGTAACCGTTGGTTATCAGAGCGGTTGGGAGTAGTTATTTTTCTAACCTTTCCCAAGAGCGGTTAGGAGTAGTTATTATCTTGAATTGTTAACCACCTCTTATTCATAACCCATGGAGTTTATACAAAAACTCCAACATACCTAAACTTGTGATTGCTTTTCATCTTGACTTGGGCCAAAGGCAATTGGTGTGCCTCGGCCGCATTCTACTTAAGAAAAGCAATATATTGGTGCTTGATAAAGCTATTGCCTCAATTGATACAGCTACAGATAATGTTATTCGACAAACAGTGTGATAAAGGTATAAGAGAATGCCATTGATGAACTCGAATGAAGAAGAAGAAGAAGAGATAGCTTGTGAATGATGCTATTGAAAGAAAGAAAATATCTAATGAGAGAATGAATCAAGATTGTGATTATCATTGATTGAAGAGTACAAAGTATTTTACATTACTTATATACTCTATAACTATCATAATATAAATCTAACCACCTCTAACTAACTATAACAAACTTAGTTAGTTAGGTAACTAACAACTAATTCAAGTTACACTAGGATGGTTAATATCGACCCTCAAGCTGGAGAATGTATATTTGATATTCCCATCTTGCATTGAAGAAAATTGAATGCGCCTGGAGGAAGTGCCTTAGTATATATGTCTGTAAGTTACTGAGCAGAAGCAATAGGAAGCAACTTGATAAGACCTGAATGTAGCTTCTCTCCCATAATGTGACAATCTATCTCAATATGTTTTGTGCGTTTGTGGAAGACAGGATTAGCATCAATATGAAGTGTAGAGAGATTGTCACAAAACAAAAGAGTTGGTTGAGTGTAAACAATCCCAAAATCATCCAGCAAGTAGGTTAACCATTGTAATTCATATGTAGCACTAGCTAGTGCACGATACTCAGCCTCTAATGAACTTCTAGAGACTGTGGCCTGCTTTTTGGATTTCCATGAAATAAGGGAACTACCAAGATAAACTTAGTAGCCAGTGATAGATCGCCTGGTATCAATACATCCTGCCTAGTCAGAGACACTAAACGCTTTAAGCTGGAATATGCTCACTGCATATGTAATATTGAGCCTTGTATTGGTGAGGTAAATGAGGTGACCAATGAGTTTGCGATATGATTAAGCTTTTATATCATCAAGTGGAGTACCAGATTCTTGGTGTAGTCTTACACCATAATCAATTAGAGTAGAGACAGGCTTGCTCCCTAACATGCCTGCATCATACAATATATCAAGAACATATTTTCTTTGACAAATATTGATCCCTTGTTTACTGTGAGCCACTTCAAATCTAAGGAAAAATTTCAAGTCACCAAGGTCTTTAATTTTAAAAACTTCATCCAGAAGCTGAGTGATGGATTTAATCTCTAAAAGATCATTTCCTGACAAGACAATATCATCTACATAAACTAGTAAAGCAGTAGAAGACTAATAATGTTGCTTAAGAAACAAAGAGTGATCACAAGAACATTGTCTATAACCATGTGAGATGAGGAAAGTGGACAATCAAGCATACCACTGT
The DNA here is from genome assembly GCA_007407185.1 of Glycine tomentella. NCBI lineage: Eukaryota > Viridiplantae > Streptophyta > Magnoliopsida > Fabales > Fabaceae > Glycine > Glycine tomentella. Next base: position 289,969 of record PYAF01001612.1, on the reverse strand, counting down.
CTATTGGCCTGTTTAAGGCCATACAAAGATCTCTATAATCTAAAGACTTAATTAATTAGGTTTGGTTGAGTGCATACCAGGAGGCAAAATCATGTAAACCTCTTCATTGAGTCTCCATGCAAATATGAATTATTCACATCTAATTGCTTTAAATGCCAGTTGTTAACAGCAGCTAAAGCAAGTAATAATCTCACAATAGTTATCATAGCCATTGGGGGAAAAAGTATCAATGTAGTCTTGACCACCAATCTGAGTATACCCCTTTGCTACTAACCGTGTCTTATATCTTTCTACTGACCCATCAGCCTTGTGTTTAATTTTTTAAACCCATTTGCATTCAAAAATAGATTTGTTAGGAGGGAGGTCAGTCAAAATCCCAGTATGATTAGCCCCTAAAGCCTCAATTTCAACATTCATTGCTTTGATCCACTTGTATGATTGGGAAGCTTCTTTTAATGACTTAGGTTCTGTCTTAGAGGATGCAATCATAATAAAACTACGATATGTAGGAGACAAATTCTTGTAAGATAAAACTGAGGCTAAAGGATAACGAGTACCTGAGGATTGACTAGTAACAATTGATGTGAATGTAGTGTGAAGGTCTTGAAACTTGCTTGGTCTGGTTTTTTCCCTGTCAGATCTTCTAGGAGCTACAATAATTGGTGAATTTGATGGATCGGAAGAAGTGTCTGAAGAATCCAATTGTGAATGATCAACAAAAGAGTTAGGTGACTGAGAATTATCAGATATAGTAGAGTGTGAAGGTGGTGAAGAAAATTCCAAATCCTTACCATGATCATAAATGGTAGGATAGGAATGCACATGAAATATGGGAAAATATTGAAAGACACTAGGAGAGGCATAAGGGAAGCAGTCTTCATAAAAAATGACATGTATAGACACCACTGTGGCTCTAGTGGAAAGATCAAAGGTAATGTACCCTTTAGTATGAGGCTTGAAGCCCAAGAAAATAGAAGCAGAAGCTTTAGGATCAAGCTTCTTTCTATTATTAGTGAGAGTGCTAATGTAGCACAAGCAACCAAAGACTTTTAAGGGAAAAATGTCATAAGCAGTGCCATATATTTTTACAAAAGGAGACACATTATTGAAATGGAGTTGGTAAACAATTGATAAGCAAAGCAACATGTTGTAAGGCAAAAGACCGAAAAATTGGAGGTAACTTGGACTAAAAAAGAAGGGCTCGAGTAATATTTAATAAATGCTAATGTTTTCTTTCCACTTTTCCATTTTGATGTGGAGTTTCAACACAGGAAGTCTGGTGCATTATTCCAATACTGTGATAAAACTGTTTCATGATAAACTCAACACCATTATCTGATCAAATAGCTTTCACTTTTGTATTAAATTGCCTCTCAACATAGGAAACAAAAGCTTGTAAATGAGTTTGAGTCTCAACTTTAGAAGTCGTTATAAAAATCCAAACAAATCTAGTGTCATCATCCACAATTGTAAGAAAATACTTGTGTCTATTCAATGCAGTTGTGGCACAAGGGCCCTAAATGTCTACATGTATCAATGTCAAAGGACTAGAAGCATATGAATTACCATTGGGAAATGGAAATGTTCTCTGCTTTGCTCTATGTCAAGTATCACAGACAAAGGATTTATCGCAAGTCAACATAGGATAAGTTTGTTTTAACAATTGCATCCTATCATATGAAGGATGACCTAAATGAAAATACCAAACATCAATGAGTTCTTTATTACAAGACAACACAGACTTAACAGAAATGAAATTGTTGCTATCCTTGGAAACTGAATTGGCAGCAGGTACTCTAAGCTTTTATAGACCTTCAACTACATCAACTATACGAATCATCCTCTGGCTGCTTATATCCTGAATCAAAAATGAATTAGAGAAGAAGGTTAATTTGCAATTCAATGCAGAAACCAATTTTGATATAGAGATTAAATTGAAATTGAAAAATGGCAAGTATAACACATCTTCTAAGTATAAAAACTCAGTAAATTTGATTGTTTCAATAGGCAGGCGAACTACTATGGGATTTATTTCTCTGTATGTAAAATAAAAAGTCAATGAGAATGCAACATGATTTGTAGCACCAGAGTCCAGAATCCATGTTGCAGCTTCAGGTTTGTGAACATTACAAAAAGGAATAGTATATTACCAATACTTGATGTATGAGCAGAACTTGCACCGATCTAGTTAACCTGTGATCCATGAGAACCAGTATTGTTGGTAGCCAGTAATGACATAAGTGCTTGATACTATTGCTGGGTGATTTTAATATCTTGACCACTAGAGTACTTGAAACATTTTCTTCTTCCTTCACAGTGTTATTAACTGAAGCTCCTTGAGGTTTATAGAATTTGTGACTAGGTGGATAACAGTGCTTCTTATAGCACTCATCCTTTGTATGATTAGTAATACCACAATGGTTACAAACTTTACCATTGTTGCTTCTACCTCCTGTCCCCCCTCTACCAAAGCCTCTACCTCCACCTCCTATATTGGAGAAGTTAGGTGAAAAACCATTTTTCCTATTAACATGTTTCTACTGTGTGATTATCTCTACCACAATAGCTGCAAGAATTAGGTGATCCTGTGTTAGCAACAACATTAACAAAACTTAGATTGCCAAGTGCATTGAAACTTGCAAATTGTCTTTCTTGTTGTGCCATATAAGAGAAAACTTTGTTAATCAATGGCAAGGGATCCATCATGAGTATGTTTGATCTAACATGATTATATTGATCATTGAGACCACACATAAGCTCCATTATTCTATCTTGATCTTTCCTTTTCTTTACTTCAACAAGAGTATCACAACCACATTCAAAAGCACATGTACACACACGATCATGTCGATAACTCACAAGCTCATCCCAAATTCTTCCTCACTCATCTTGAAGAATCAACACAGTACTAACAGAATCAAACAAACAATCGAGAGAGAGAGAGAGAGAGAGAGAGACGAAGGATAGGGCGGTGCAGCAAAGCTTTTCAGTTGAAGAGCTCTGATTCTATAATAAAGTTATAAGAGAATGCCATTGATGAACTCGAATGAAGAGAAGAAGAGATAGCTTGTGAAGGATGCTATTGAAAGACAGAAACTATCTAATGAGAGAATGAATCAAGATTGTAATGATCATTGATTGAAGAGTACAAAGTGTCTTACATTAGTTATATACTCTATAACTATCATAACAGAAATCTAACCATCTCTAACTAACTATAACAAACATAGTTAGGTAACTAACAACTAATTCAAGTTACATTAGGATGGTTATGAAGGATTCCTAAGAATCTGCGGAAGCGTATTGGATCTAGTATGCTTAAATGTTATAAGCTCATCCTTGTTTTTCTAATCAAAAAGAGATAATTACATCTTGAAGCGTGAATGCAATATTCTCCTTTTTTTTGGTGAGTCCTCTCTTAGCCTCCTCAATCGGCTACAAATGATAAATCTTTCATACTATTCTCGAATAAGGGAGAGGGAAAATGTGTGAGCACTTTTCTATTTCAGAGAGATGATGACAACTGTTGTATTTGTCTAGAGCAAATAGGATTATTATATAGGAGACTAAGAAACCTAATCCTAGGTCTCTTGGGCCCTTGCCATACACTCTTGACCAAACCTTGTATCCTGTTAGAGTTAATATGACCTAATCGCAAATGCCAAAGATAAGTTTCATTGGAAACCTTTCTTTTCTTAGATAGATAAACATGCTCTTCGTCTCCTAATTCAACATGATTACTTTCATGGGGTATAAGACTAAGGAATAAAGACCATTAAACAAAGTACTAGAACATATAAAAGAAGATGAACTCCTTCTAGAAACTAAGGAATTAAACTGAATTGTCAAACCGTGTTTAATCAAACAACTAACAAAAATTAAATTGCTCTTAAAATCTGGAACAAATAAACAGTTATTCAAAACCAAAGTTCTACAATTATTAAATGATAAAATAACTTGTCTTACTGCTAATGCAGAGGCAAGCTCCCCATTTCCAAGTCTCAAAACTCTTTGTCCTTGACCGATAGACAAGCTATGTTTGAACCACTGCAAAGAGTAACAAACATGATTAGTGGCTCCTGAATCAATGATCCATTTATCATTGTAATTCTCCACTAAGTAAGCCTCAATCATAAGTAAATTACCCATACATGGTCGGTTCATACATGGGTAATTCTTCTTCCAATGCCCCTTTTGACCGCACTTGAAGCACTTGCCAGTTGACTACTTCTTTGCAATTTGTTTGGCAACTGGAATATCTGACTTCTTCTTCTTCTTGTTCTTATTAACTCCCTTGGGTTTCCCCTTAGGTTTAACAAAACCTTCAGCAAAAAATGCACTTCCTGCTTGACCAGAGACTGTTCAGCACTCTCAAGCATTGCATTAGCTAAGTAAGATCCAGTTTCAGTTTGTTTATATTATAATTCATTCTGAACTAGTTGAAGCAATCAGGTAGTGACTGCAGGAGGAGGCCAATCTTTACGTCCTGATCAAACTTAATCCCATGGTCATCCGCTCGTTTAAAGCTTGTTATCATTGTTAAACAATAATCTCGCACACTTCCACCAGTCATCACGGTTTTGGTGACCGCCACTAGCACATTTTGCCTAGTTGAACTGCTAGGAGTAACAAACATGCCATAAAGAGTCCAGAGAATTTATGCTCCACTCTCAAACATGTTTACTTGCTCCTGCAAGTGACTAACGAGACTGGCCAAAATGTAGCAACAAACTACAACATTTGCCTTCTCCCAATCATAAAATTTCTTTTTTGTTTCCTCAGAAGAATTTTCTTCAGCCTGTGCTGGCTTAGGGGTAGTCAGGACAAAGTTGAGTTTCTCATATTGCAGAACAATATCCAAATTAGTTTTTCATTGTTTGTAGTTTGTACCATCCATAGGCTTTTGACTCAAGATAGTTGCTAACAAATTGAAAGACGACATTTTTTGAAAAATTAAATCACACAATTTATAATCATTCAATAAACATTGCAAATATATTCCTTAACTACTTTTGTTTATTGTTACAATTCTTTAGTTATCCTTACAAGGCTTACATTGAGTCAGTTACTTATAAAAAATTGAAATTATTATTTGGGTCTTCGATGCCATTACCAGAGTCTCAATGAGAGAGTTAATAATTTTACCAAAATTTGAATGTAATTAACCATCGTTTAATTTCAAAAAATATCCTCAGTATCCAAGCATTACCGACATTGAGTCATACAATACTTTACTAAAATTTTTGAATTTGTTGAGATCCAATCAAATAAAATCCGGTCATCCTTATTTGAAAGAGTTTCACATGACCATTTTATTAATGGACTCACAATTGAGCCCCCAGGTTCAAAATTGATATTTTAATTTAAAACCTTCACCCATTCAATATTTTATTACAATGAATTTTTAAAAAAGATAGTCCAATCATTAATCTAGAATTTGTAATGATTATTAATTTAAATTCAAAATTATTTTTAAAATAATTAATTCAATCATTAATCTAAAATTTGAAAATTATAATGATCATTAATTTGAATTCAAAATCAATTATTTTAATAATTAATCCAATCATTAATCTAGAATTTAAAAATCATAATGATCATTAATTTGAATTCAAAATAAATTTTTAAAACAATTAATTTAATCATTAATCTAGAATTTGAAATTCATAATGATCATTAATTTGAATAAAATCATTTAAAAAAAATCAAATCAATGATTAATCTAGAATTTGAAATTCATAATGATCATTAATTTGAATTCAAAATCAATTTTTAAAATAATTAATCCAATTATTAATCT
>PYAF01001612.1:215239-281035 GCA_007407185.1 Glycine tomentella | reverse complement strand
AAAAATTAGTATTTTAAAAAATATTACTTTAAGACGCTTAAAAAAATTAAAAACTATTAAAAAAACTCATTTAACAAATAGTTAAATAAATTTTTAACAAATAAAAAAAGATAAAACTTAGTTAAAATATCTTATCAAATATACCCATAATAACCACAAATATATAATAATAAAATATTCACTATCATATTCATTTATTTCTGGAAAAAATACAAACTAAAAAACTATAAAAAAAATCTTCCAAGTATGCTTTTTTTCTTCTTTATTTTATGTATTGAAATTTATTATTGTACATGGAACTTAAAAAAAATATTTCTTTTTAACTTTAATTCAAGCATAACATTTATAGCATGTTTGGGTTATATTTAGAAGCACCCAAAAGTATGTTTTGCTACTTGGGGTATTGTTGGAAACCCTCAAATGTAGTGTTTCCAAAGCAAGGCCTTTGTAATTTTCCCATTCAAATGCTTTGAATTTGTGCTACCGATGTTTGAATGGAGAGTAAACAACACATCATTAGGTCGAGTAGAATTAGATTTAAATTTCTTAAAGTATTAAATTTGAATTTTGTAAATAAAAAAAAAATATTACAGAAATTAGTCAAATACTACACACTAATAAGATGACTATAAGTTACTACCGATGAAGTAAACGGGAAAGTAAGAAGTACTTGTGCAGCTCATAACACTAACCATTGGAATGTTGTTGTCTTCCGCTTCAATTCAAGAGCACTTCCTCAACATTAAAATCAAGAGTGTTCATACGATGTTGTCCTGAGTACCCCTGAATTCCAATCTCCATCCTTCCAAGTTATCAACAAAACAATCCAGCAATGTTGTTTTCCACTTCCACCCCAACACACACGTGTCTTTCTCTTTCTCCCTTCTCCACTTCAAATCTGGAAATACCCATCACCAACTACACCCACATCATGAGTGTGGTAACAGCACAACCACAAACATCACCAACCGCTGAGGTGAGGCTAATCAGCACAGAGTTACAAGTCCAAGAGTTCTACAAGTTGTATGTGGAGCCAACAAGAGGGTGCAGAAAACTCACAATAGAGGATGAGTATATGGTGTCACCAAAGTTCCCTTTCAACTTCAAGCTTCCATTTTTCCTCTTCATTTGCGAGGTCACTTGTGACTCTTACATTGAGGAAGAGTTGGAGAGGTTGCCCATATCCTCTAGCCTTGCTCGGTATCTGAAACCCTTTATTCTTGAGAGTGTTCTTGGGCTGGCTCAAAGGAGCCCTGCTGAGTTTAAGTTGGTTTTTGATGTCAAGGTTGTCAAGATTGACTTGGTTAGCTACCAAGAATGTGAGTCCTATCGAAGGCGCGGTCTAGTCTAGTGAATTTTTTTTATAAAGGTTGGTTTTTTAGCTGTTTTTAACTGGTTTAGTTTACTGCTGCAATTTGGTGCATAGCATAGAAATGATGAGGAGATTAGTCCTTTTCTTTTTTAGTTAGGTGGTTTTTTTTATTTATCCTAATGCAGTCCTAATCTTTTTATTGAGGAAATTTTGCTTCCTTATCTCTATAAATTCCAACAGTATATTATGGACATGGGTACAGCTATAACCTCATGGAATTGGATTCTTCTTTTTAATTGATTACAGAAATTGGTAAAACAGCAAGACACCCAATAAGGCAGGGCACTTGTTAGTTGTAAGACTTAAAGAGTTATTATAATGAAGAGTTTTAGTATGTATTTGGGCTAGGCCCGTGTGCTTGTATATACTTAACCTAGTAATATAAATATGAGGGTCACTAGACTCACTACACATTGTAGTGTAATGAATCAGTTAGAGTTTACTCACATGCTTCTCTCTCCAGCACCACGAATGGCATGTTGAGACTCTCAGTAGATGCTCACACAGAGATTATTGCGCAGGCCTAAACTACAAGTAGTTTCACTCATATTTATGTTACTAGCCCCCGGACAGCAGGGGATTTCTCCGAAGGGGATTGTTCACCAAACAATATTTTAGTGGTGTTAGGGGAATGTAATAGATGACATATTTCAAATATAATTGCACTAGTTTTGTTAAGCATTTGGATGGACAGGCTGTTATCTAATCTTACATTTACTACTACATGATGTTTCAGTAGTGTTTGCTTGGCCTTCTAAAAACATTAACTGTTATATTGATAACTCATCAAGTAGAGTTCTTACCTGATGCTGATCAAATATTAGTTTGTGATTAATATTTTACATGCTAATGAATTCAAATATCGGAATTTACTACTATCAGTATTTCTCTCTTGCTTACTATTTGTGTAGGTCATGAGAAAAGGAAGGATAACTTTATCATGAAAATACAATGTCATTCTCAGGTCAGACACTGATTTTATGGAACTTGTAGGTGCACATAGAGAAGCTTTGTCTTCAGTTGTGTCCTCAAAGAGAATGCCCACATTTAAAAATTGAGTATCACCACAAAGGACACAGATTCACTGAGGGATTTAGAACTTGAGCCAAAAGTGAGAAGTAGGATGATCATCGTGATATCTCAGATCTTCAGTTGAGCCAACAGGCCAACATAGATAGATATTCCTAACCCAGATTTTACAGTGCTAGTGCAATTGCAAGAATGGCTGAATTTCAGATTGGATATTTTATTCACTATCACATTTGCCTTCTATTTGGTTGTCGTTATATCTTTTCCAAATTCAATTACTGCTCCTGGTGAGTAATTCAAATTACATACATTTTCTAATCATAAATACTCCTTTATGAAATTAGGCATAAAACTTCGTCCCTTTCGTAACTCAATTTTGTTTTTGTCAATGCATTGCAGGATTGGCTATAACATATGGGCTTAATCTAGTCTAAATGGACTACCATTTAGTTTAATGTGGTGACTTTGCAATTTGGGGAACAAAATTAATCCGATTAAAGATACTTCAGCATACCTCCATCTCAAGTGAAGCTCCTCTAGTAATAAAGGACAACCAACCAGATTATTCTTGACCGTCATCTGGAGAGGTTCATATCCAGGACTTACAGGTACCTTTCAAAGGTTATTCATTGGCTTTATTCTGAACTGAAGGATAAAATTATATTTTCTTGGTTACAAATATTCCTTGGTCCTTTTTATTAATGAGGATAGATATAGGATGTGTTACCAGTGACATTAATTATATGACTACATGTAGTGACAAGGTATCATGAGTTTTTGCGGTTAATGAGAATGGAAAAATTGGAGTATGGGTCAAAGGCAGATAATACTATTCAGCAAACAGTGAAGCAACATTTTTCAGAATGCAGAATCATTACCGTTGCTAATAGAACTTCAATCTTGGATTGCATGACATGGTTCTGTTTCTAAAATTAAGGTAAGCTTCACTTTCTTTCTACTTCTTTATTTGTTACTGGTTTTCATTCTTGTTCTTTACTTTTTCTCATCATAAATATGAATATGATTTCTCTTCATATCAATCCTGCAGGGCTTACTGAGTATGATTCACCAAAGAAATTGCTCAAGAACAAATCTTCTTCTCTTGCTCAATGCAGAATACACAAGGAGGTCAAACTCTGGTTAAATTTTAGAGAATGTTTGTTGTCCTGAAATTTTTGTGTCTTTCCTAAATGATAAGGATAAAAAAAAAGGTCAAAAGAAAATACCATTTTGAAGTTTTATTACAATTTGCTGTAAGTTTTTTTTTTTTTTTTTTTTTTTTTTTTTTTTTTTTTTTTTTTTTTTTTTTTTTTTTTTTTTTTTTTTTTTTTTTTTTTTTTTTTTATGTATGGGTTTTGGAAGTTAAACCGATATGAATTGAAAATTAGTCTGGAACCAGATGCCTTCTTACTAATTTCATGTGAGTGTGCCACTTGTGTAAACATGGTAAAAGAAAAAGAAATATAATTTAGATTATTTGTTATGCTATAAACTCATAATAACGTTTGTTATGTCTCTCTCTTAGAAACACATTTATCTTTATAATAAAAATAATTAACATTTTACACCATTTTTTCTCCATATCCTTCAAGAAAAAAACAAACGTGTTTTTTCTAATTATTCTACAATATTTCATAATTTTTTAAATTTGTATCCATAAACATAGTGTGGACGCATTAAATATATATAATGAAATGTTTTAAATTACTAAAAGCAAATAAACATTAAATCTTATTTTTTATATTATAAATATATTCTTTTTTAATAAAACACTTTCTATCTTTTTACCACGTGTTCATAGGCCCATGTTGAAGCTTATGAGATGACCATAAACTTGTGCATTACAATTTATGTTAGAATTAGAACCACGAAAGACAAAAATTACACTTTAACAACTAATATTTATTGATAAAAAAAATGAAAAACGACAAAAAAAAATATAAATGAAAACAAAATCCTTGTTTTATCCCTACGTTCAAAACAAGGGCTGGGTGAAAAAAAAAATGAAAAAAATTAAAAAAAATGAGTACATGTACCAGAAAGGGTGCGAAGGAAAAAAATTCTATTGGAAAAATTAACTTTTCTTTAAACATATCACATTACACGTGGGCTTTGCAATTTGTTGCTTTAATCCTATACATAATTCAGTGTTAGTCCTACTATGTGTGTACTATAAACCTGTATGAACACTTTAGTCTAGTGAACAAAAGGAGGGGGATACTGTCGCCAAAGATATCAAATCAAGAGAGCTGAAGTCAGAAGTTAGAATGGTTCAAACATCAATGGCCACAATGTTGGTCGAGCACCCCTTTTGTAGATGTGGGATTAATCCACTCATATGATCCTTGTGTATTGGTCTGTAATACACAAAATTGATATATTGGTAATTTGTAACGAGTTATATTGTACCTTTGTTTAAACAACTTTTAATTTACCCTTAAAACAGAAGTAAGAGACCAAAAAAGAATGTCTACTGCGACATTAGGTTGAGTTCTCATCAAACTATTCAATGAATACAGATAAAAGGAAAATGATAGACAGAGAGAAACACAGGCAAAAAATAAATGCACCAACTATGATATATGAGTATATTCTAGACCATTCAAAAAGGTTATAGGATTAGGAAAGTGGTTGAGATGTTATATTCATACAACAGCTAATAGGATAATACTTCATTTTCTCTCTGCTCTCATCTTCTTATTTCTCTTATTTGTAAGTTGTATAAATTTATTGTATAATTAGAATTTCTCTTAAAAAATTATGTTCTTTGCTCTGTCATTTTTTTTTTATGTATCTGGTGATTTGGCATTTTACAAGTGTTAAAGCATGTAAACAAAGTGATGAGAAACAATCGTTTTTCATGAAAAAAGTATTGATATGATGCAATAACCTCCCAGGGGATCTAATAGCACAGAACGGGGGTGTAGTAAGTTTGTTTCACTAAATTTTGTATGTGTAACATCACCCTAGATAAAAATAGCCTCTTTACCTCTTCCCAACCTTGATTTACGAAGAGATTGTAGCATATTATTTTCATTCCAATGCAACAACTCCTCATTTTTATTTGATGGGATCATTTTTGGTACTGATTGCTCCACTGGCTCATCATGTTTTCTGTGGCCCTGTAAAATTTGGTACATAAAATAAGATGGTAACATAAAAATAGAATACATAGGTATTTTGATCCATGTCAAGATTTCTAGTATGATCCACACTCAGTGTAAACATCACTACTAGATAAGAATTTCCATCAAAAGTAAACAAAATAATTATAAGCCTTTATATTTGTCATGGAAAGATTCTAAGAACAATAATTCAGTTTGCAAATGATATTACGCCAGTTTGGTCCTCTAATGATAATTTCTGTTCATCAAAATGGTCCTCAAGTTACTATTCACTAGAACCAAATTAATGTCATTTGAGGAATAAAATTATCATTTGAGAATCATGTTGATGTTACTGATATTTGGAGAATTAAGTTATAGATTACTTCTTTTATTATAATAAAGTTTTACAACACCACTGGTGAATCAAAATTAAATCCACTAGAAAATAATTATCTCCAGCTAGTCAAAAACACGTGTTAACTGTTAGTTGCCAAGTCTGACACTGATTTCAGTTTATATTATAAAAAGTGGTATCTTAGGCATGACCAACAATGATAACCTTAAGGTTTTGTTTGATCATAAAACGTGTTTACATTCACCTGAGGATTTCAAACTTACCTGAGTATCTATCAAAGCATCCATTTTATCTGTGAAATCAAAGTCCATGTCATAATTTGAGTTGTATGTATCAGCTACATCGAATGATTTTTGTTGAAAGCGGGGAGCCTGGTACTTTTTTGATTCATAGTTGGAAGTCTCATCCTGATGGCTTGTGTTATAACTATGTTTCCTTTCTGAAACTTCTATCCCATGTTCTGTTAAATCATATGTGCCTTTTGCAAAGGTTGGATCCAGAGCACTGACTTTGCTTCTTGAGCCATCTGACAATATGGATGAAGCTTTTGGTTTTCTCCTTTTAGCCCATGTAAAGCCACTAGATCCCGAGACTGGTGCCGGTCCTGAGTATACACTGTATCCATTGCAACCATTCACCACATGGGCAGCCTCTGACTTTGCATCATATGAAGACTTTGGTTGCTCTTTATGCATAGCTCCTGCTACTTTTCCTTTTGTGACATATGCCCTACCATCATCTGTACCAGCATTTTTAGAAACATTCTGCATTTCCTTCACAACGAAGAAAGACAAGTGAATAAAAGTAGTTATTTTTTTTTCTAGTAGTGTGGCATTGTGCAATGAAAGCAAGAGCACCTCTTTCAAAGCTGGTTGGTTGAAATTGATATGGTGATGGGAAACTTTGTGAACTTGTCTTTGCCTTTTTGATGTTACAGCCTCTCTCACTTTACCTCCATTCTTTTTCCTGAGCATAAGATTAAGACTTCAGTCACAGAAATTGGAAATAAATTAAACAGAGTTTCAATAAAAAAAAAAAAAAAAAAAAAAAAACATGATTAAATGTTGAATAATTTGATTAGTTAAGATACTCAAGTTTGGACCAGGTTAATGGTTTAAATGAATATTCAAAACCATAAGGAGATTATGAATAATATAAAGATTAAAGACAATGAATAATTTATCCTCCTGGTTTATAATTACCAACTTTTTCACTTCAAATGCCTAATTCTCCAGCACAAGGTTTTGATAGAATATATGTGGATTGTGGATGTGGCCAAATGTTAGGCCTTGGCCTTTGAAGATGATGCAACCTTTAATTTTCGTTCCGCAGAATAATGATAACTAGATTCATAAATAGCACCAAAGCAGGAGAAAAATTCAAGTAGAAAATAGCTTTATCGTAATTATTTTCTATGAATAGAAGAAGACGAGACCACTGACCACAAATGATATACCTGCACACTTCTTCGCGATTTTTGACATCCATTTCTTTGCTGGGTGGATACTTCGGCAGGAGTGACGGATTACAAGCATGTGGCTTGGTGCTGAAATACTACAAAAGGTACAACATGAAACAGAGAATCAGCAATCAAACTCAATTCTGTGCAATAGGCAACAGTGACCAAACACCTTAATAACAGCATTCTCAAAACAACAATTATGTGAGTTACACACAAAACACCATCCTCAAAGTTAACTCATGAAAACTCATTCTTTATCATAAAGATAAATCTTATACAAAAGGGAAGAAGAGTAAAATGCATAAAGAATTCACCTCGGACATGAGAGCAGAGGAGGCAGTTCTGCGCTTGGAAGGATCAATGGAAAGTAAAGTCTCTAGTAGGTTTACAGCAGTTGCAGGAAAGCCTCTACACCTCTCCTGAAGAGAGGTTTTGTAATTAGTCTTAGGCTTAAACATTGTGGCCAGAGGAAGCTTATTCTTTTTCCAGAACTCCTCAGGTGGAGAACCACAAAGCTTGAAAATTTTGTGCAATTGTTCAACCTGTAGATTAAAGAAAAATAAACAAATTAAGCCACCAAAGTTTTAGTGTTAGCCTGACAGATGAACCGATGCATTGCTAGTCTAGCCTAGTATATTCTTTGTTTGATTATCCTTAGAAGGATGAATTATGTCTTGATTTTTATCTCACTAATGTCAAAGCGATATGGCAATTTCATGATCTGATAGAGATAGAAGATGGGGAAACATGTACTCTAGGATAACTAACAGTTAGTTATCCTAGAGTACACGTATCATGACCCTATTCATTAATGAGATGTGGCGATAAGGTAAATTCCTGTTGGATGTCTGTGTAAAAACATTTTAACAGTGTATATAAATTAAGAGATATGCTAGTGAAGACTCTCTTAACACATTAATTTGAACACACCCATTACTATTAGCTAAAATTTATAGGAAATCTCAAAATTCCGTGGTCTCACTTCATATTTCATGATCCCCACTCATAATTTTGTAATTTTCAATAAATTTCAATCAATAGTAGACAGTGTTTTAGAATAAGTGTGTGCCTGGCACTCCTCATAAGTTAAAATCTTGATTAAATACATTGATAATGAGGTTACCTCAGTTCTCCCCTTAAGGATGGGCTTCCCTAGAAAAAGTTCAGCAAATACACAGCCAACACTCCATAGATCCACTGAAACTCCATAACTCGTCGAACCCAGCAAGAGCTCAGGAGGACGATACCATAGTGTCACCACACGACTTGTTAAGGGTTGCTTACTATTTGGACTAAGGGTATTGGCTAATCCAAAATCTGCTATCTTGAGAACACCTTCATTGTTCACTAATATATTAGATACTTTAATGTCTCGATGCATAATACCTTTAAGGTGACAATGCTCAATTCCTCTTAATAGCTGCCTCATGTAACACTTAATCTGTTGGGGAAAATAGAAACAACAATTAAGGTAACATCTAATGTATTAAAGTAAAAACTTAAATGTATTTCATACCTGTATTATATCAGTTTACTACTTAAAAATTATTTTTTTATTACATTTCCAAACTTTTGCTTTTGTTATATACCATTAGTCACAGTCCATTAAGTGATGACATGACAAGTTAATAAAATGTCACATCATTGATTAAGTGATGATGTGGTAGGCTAATAGAGTATCATCTCATCACTTAACGACTTAGACTAACAAGTACCAGAAGTAAAAATTTAAAAATATCAGGTAGTAAAATAAATAAATAAATAAATATTTTTTAGGTAGTAAACTGAAAAAGGAATATATTAAAGATATGAAAAACTTATTTAAGCCTAAAGTAAATAAGTAATGAACCAATAACACTCAAAATTAAATAAAAGAAGTGGAGACTAAGACAAACCTGTGAGTCCGTGAACTTTATGTCAGGAGAAGCTACTAGACCAGCAAGGTCATGCTCCATGTATTCAAATACAAGGTATATGCTATTTGATAGTTGTGAAGTGATTATACCTTCCAATTTCATGATGTTTGGGTGGTCCAGTGTGCGGAGAATTAGTATTTCTCTTGCCATGAACCTAATGCTTTCAGCTTGAAGCTTGTCAAAGCGCACCTTCTTCAGGGCAACCATCCTTCCAGTTTCAACTTCGCGTGCTTGGAATACACTGCTATATGTACCTTGTCCAATCTACAGAAAAGGAAATATTAAGCCATTGTAGATCAATGCCATAAATAGATAAATGTTGACCACATGATGACAATAAGCCATAATAAGGCCAAGAAATTCTAGCTTAGATAAGTGTGTCACAGAGCATGAAATGTGTCATTGTAGATTAAAGAAATAAATCTGTTCTTTTTACAAGCTCATGAGCTGATTCACAAATATAACATAAATATTTTCATATTCATAATAGACTAATAGTTAAATTTTCTGTCTATGCTATTGTTTTGCAAACCTTTACATAGCCGGTTTGGGTTCCAAGTCTGAATTTAAAAAAGAAAAAGGTAATGTCATTGGATCTTTATGACAGGGATTAACAACATGATAATTTTTTTTTTCTAATAGTTAAAATGAAAAAATTTCACCAAGTAATACTTTCCAAAATTGAATTAATAACCAGGAACTTTCTATATAGTACTATTCCGTTTATTTAATAAACATTCCATGATTTCAGAACGTTTAATATTGTAAGGTTTTGCTTGAAGAATTGTAGGGGGAAAAATTGAAGAAGTAATTAGCTTTGTTTTACATAGGACATCGCTGCAACACAACTGAAGTTGCCTCCAAAATTGAAAACTTTAAGCAAAAGAAAAACAACTGTCCCATTCACATCATTTATTCTCCTCCAAAAAATAAAAATTAAGAAAAAAAAATCGCCTCCATCTCATAATAATCTGGTCTATCACACTACAAAGCTTATTTGCATCTTTAAACAAAATCATTACTGCAAAAGTTAAAGCAACTTGACCCAACTATCATTTACATATAACATAATCCCCCATTAAGCATCCCTTTTTTCAACTACAAAACTTAGATAGTATTATTCTCCTATTAAAATTGGAATTTTACTTCATTAACCTGTGCTAACATTTAGTGCAAATCTTTATTACTTACATTCTCGAAATGAAACTCTTATTTTGATCCGATAAGTTTTGTCCTTTTTTTCATTTAATTACATCAATTATTTTTTGTTACCGACCTGACTGATATCTTTAACTAAGTTTCCTCTTTCAAATTTCAATTACTTTTTTTCATTCCGAAATCTCGAATCTAAGACATGCTTGGGAGTTTCAAGCCCATTTTTTCTCCAACAAACATAATATTGGTTAATTAATTACATCAATTTGAACCAACTTTGAGAAAGAATGAAACACATGATTATAAACTTAAATGTTAAATCCATGCATTGATAAATGACGAATTCTAACGTGCGAAAGTGAAGATTTTTCTCACGAAAGTAAATATGAACCTTATCCAATCTTTCAAATTTACTAACAAGTTGGGAAATGGGGTTGTTGAGGTACCTTATTCAATCTCTCAAAAGAATCTGTTTTGAGTGGGACCCACCCTTGAATGGCTTCCCCAGCAACAGAAGTAAGCCAAGGTGGCCACCCAGCCGCATTCTGCTCAGCCTCCACAAACCTACACGACAACCTTAAAGACACCGACCCAGTCCCCCGTCTCAAGCTCCCCTTGCTCCACTCACGCGCCTCCGCCACGACACATTTTCGGTTCCGCCCCGACCCATTATTGCTCCCTCTCCGCGAACTTGAACGCACCACGCATGGCCCCTCCGGCGTAGAGCCGCCGGCTCCGGCAACCGTCTTCTTCGAGCCCGCGCAACCCATTTTAGCGGCGGAAACGGGTCGCGAGCACCGGCTCCGAGGAAAACGAAGCTGTCAGAGAGAAAACGGGGCGAAAGCCATAAACAAGCATTGAGAAAGAGGGAAAAATGGTGACTTTGTTGCTCTTCCCTCGCTGCTTCGTTTCTGCGTTTTTCTCTCTCTCTCTCTCTCTCTCTCTCTCTCTCTCTTCCAAAAACGACACAATCCAACAATCCTTTCTCTCTCTCTCTCTCTGTCTCTCTCTCTACCGAGTTGCGAGATCTGCGGAGGATTTTCGAGGATGTCGCGAACGGTCGTGAGACATTCGTGGGTCCCAATGGGTGCATCTCTTTTTGGTGTTCGTTCTAACGTAAGAGAAAGAAAAAGGAGAGAGAGAGAGAGAGAGAGAAAGGTGTAATGTAACCGTTCGTTTGGAGGCTGTGTTATTGTTTTGTGTTTGTTTGTCGCTTTGGTTGGATACAGAGAGAAGTACGAAGAGAGAGACAGTGTGTTGTAATGGCATGGTGATGATGGTTGCATGCTAACTCTCTAACAGCACCATTTCAAACGCATCATGGAGTTAGTTGGTTTGGTTAGAAACTTAGAATAATAATTTGAGAGTTCTTTTAGTTGTGATATTGAGTTGAGTTGCTGCCCAATTGTGACCTGACACCTCTCTGTTGTGCCTGATTGGGTGATTGTGGTTATGATTGCTATCTTTAAATTATTGAACACTACGGGGTGCATGATTCGTTTTGGTTTTGATTGTATTTTGATAATGTGACCAAAGTGATGTAGTAGGAGTACTTGTTTTGGGGGTTCATTTCCCTTGTATTGATTGTTTTTGTACGGAAAAAGCAATGATACATGTTTAATGATATAGTATTATATAGAGTTTGGTGATGCATGTTTAGTTATCAAAGACATATAAAAAGGTTTTACTCTTACACCATGTCGATATTATTGTTTTTCATAATTGTAATTAGAGTTTTAGCTCTTTGTGGGATTCAAATATATTCTCACAAGTTTTAATATTTTAAGTTAGTTATTGGACCAATAATCTATTTAAGACTTAATTGTATTTAAAATTTATCACATATTCTGTCAAGTTATCTCTAACAAATTCAAAAGTGTATTGTGAATTGAAAAATATTCATTGAACTTTTATTCTAACGATGTAAAAATTAAAAAATTATTAACAAATATTGGGGCTAATAGAAGGAGATTAATCCCTTGTTATGTAGTGAATAAAATTTGAACTTTTATTCATTATTAGAAGAGATACTTACATTTAATATTAAATCATTCTTCAAATAAAACTGCTTACGAAAAAAATATAAGTAGGAAATAATAATAAAAAATGAGTGAAACTTCTTATTTAAGCATCACTTAATAATTTGTGTAGTACTAAGAAAAGGATTTAATATAATGCTTAAATCTATGAAATTCTCCCACTCAATATATTTTATGATGAAATTCTTCTATGATGTTGACTCATAATAATTGTTATTTGTCGTAATTAAAAAAAAAAAAAACACTTTTCTTTTGCTCCCAAACGTGAGAGTCATACAAGTTTTTTTTTTTCCTTCATCAAAAACTACTAAACGTTACTCTGGTTAAAATACTTAAAATCTTCTCACACATTTTATAAAATGAACATAATATTCACAACTTTGTTGTAAGCCGAAATTCTGTTGCTAAGATCCCTTGCACGGCCCACGGGTAAAGTGACCACGTGAAAAAATGAGTTAAATTAAATAAGTCTATACTTTAATGTTTTGACCATCTTTAATTAGAAAATAATAAAGGCAGCGACAGATAGGTAGTTACTTTCTACTTTGTTCTCAGGTTATCAACAAGAAGATATAGAGGCCCTCAACTCAATAGTACATATAAATAACAAAAGAATCTGTTCCTTTTTATGGTTTTTTTTTTTTTTGTATTCCTTTATTACGATTAACATGTAATTGTGCAGTAAAAAAACATGTAATTGTAATATTTAATTGTTATAGTCAAGTAAAAAAAATGTTATTGTCAAGTCTTTATACCACTTTTTCTTAATATAAAACTCATGTTTAATTTTAAAAAACCCAAATAGTTAGTGATTTAAAATCGATATGATAGGAAAATGATTTAAAGGTAAAAAAATAAAAAGTTAAATTTGAAGATTTCTGAAGTGTGAGATTATCATATCAAAGAAAGTGAAATTTGGATTTAAAAATTATAAAAATTGGATGAAATATGATGTTTTAATTGATAAGTTTTGAGTGGAAGAAAATTTAAACTGGTTTAATGAATTCAATTCAAGAATACTTTACAAAAAAATGAGAATTATTTTGATGAAAAAATGAAAGAATTAAAAAATTGAATAACTTTTTGTAACAATTAAACAAATAGTGAAACTAAATTTAAATCAAAGATTATTAAATATCAAAATTACAAATTAATTATAATAAAAGAATCAAAATATAATTAAACATTTTTCAAATAGAATTTGTTTCCTTTTAATTCTTAAGAACAAAACCAATATTCAGAATTACCTGCGGGATGCCTAACCCCAGGGAACAAGTATACACTAAAGTATATATCTCAAATAAAAGTAGTGATTGAATCCATGCATTGAACAATATAAGTTTACAAGGTAACAATAAACAAGTCTAAGCCTTGTCCCATTTAGTCTGCATAGATAAATCCATAATTAATTAATATTAGCAAAGTCATTCTCTAAACTTCCATAACATACAAAAGGAGTTCAATCGTAGGATGCCAGCTCTTCAGTTTTATTTGTAATCTAGAACTGCCCTCACAACTTACAAGGAGTATTTATGAATTATATTATATAATAATGTTCGTACATTAGTTGAAATGATATTCATACCTGTAAACAACATCTTATACAACCAATTCCATAATTTAGATGTACAAAAAGGTGGTGTTACATACAAAAGAAACTAGAAAACAATAGACATTGCCAACTATGACTAGTGACTACACCTTCATATTATATTATCCATTTCATCTTCTAGACAACTTCATTCTCTTGATTCTGTACTTGGGCGTGGAATAAGTGAGCTTGGCAACCAGACTTTTAAACTATGATTTGCTCTTCTTTCAAGCGCAAATGTACAGGTCTTTGGTCAGTACTTCCAAAATCCATATCCTTAAGCAAAGGATGCTTCTCCGGCACCACATTATGCGGTTTTAATGGCATTGAATTGCTACTAGCTGTGTTGTGGCTGCTGTTTCTAGCAGCAGGCACATCATGATTATGTTTACCCTCATACGTGGTTATGACAGCTTTGGGGTCCGTTGAAGCTCTCTCAACATGCTTGCGCACGTTGCATCCTGCACTAGTGCATTTGTAATAACTCCTGCTCACAGAAATTCAGTATCAAATTACTGGTTAAGAAATTGTTCTCAGATTGAAAGAATGAGTGGACTGTGTCCCCTCATAAACATTCACAAAATGAAGTTTGTATATCTTTAGAAACAATTTGATAGATACCCATTAGTAGTTAGTTACATGATTGAATCATGATAATACGGTCAAACCGATGGCCAACCCATATTGTAACGATGTTACAGGATTGAAGAACGAAACTTGAATATGATTATCTCATGATGAAAACGAGTAGTTACACAATGTCATACAGAAATGCACGAACCCATATCAGACACTGACCTAGTACTACTAATCAGAAATGCTGACTAATGCAACCAGAAACAGCATCAAAAGTATAGAACAACATCAATGTACGTAGGGGAATACAGAAGATTCTCCGAGGGTAAGAATATCAATAGAGCAGAAAGTTAAAAAAACATTAAAAATATTTCAGAGCCATAGGAGCACATAATGCAGGAATAAAGATCTTTTTTCTGCGGGTACAAGAGAAATTAATGTTTTTATTAAATTATAGGATGCCATGATAAATTTATCCATTTTTAAAATTAAAAAACAAGAAGGAAACTGAATTAACAACTAGAATATGTACAAAATAAATAGAATAAAAAAGTTCCTCGTGGAAAGCATGCAAGTGGTTGGTCTTAGTTACCAGATTCTTTCAGCAACTTAGCATATTGCATACCAAATTCCCATGTACCACTATATAGATTCACTTAAAGAAAGTCTTGTGACAAACTGGATATCCATACCGTTGGTCAAGTTAAATTTCCAATGAAGTTGATTTGGGAGTAAGGATTGAAAAATAATACTCCCTCCTTTTCAATATATTAGTCATTTTATAGAAGAAATTTTGTTTCATTTTATCTGTCACTTTAGAAAACTATGAAGATATCAATTAATTTCTCTAATTTTATCCTTATCTTGAGACATATCGACAGAGTGGAATGATAGCAATAACAAAGCATCAATGGAGTACGAGGGTAATATTGTCAAGTCAAATGCACTTATGTTTAATGATTTTCAAAATCCTCGGGCAAAAACCTTAACCAAATGATATTTGAAACAGTAATAGTATCAATCAACACAGATTTGTGTTTGAGAGAGAGAGTAAATTACATTAACCTACTTGAGGTTTAAGAAACACATGCAAACTCCCTTAGGTTCAGAAATTACACTGACCTGTCCTTTTTTTTTTTTTATATTAGACAAATAACCCTAGCACAAAATTTAGAAGTTTACCAAAGACATATATACCTACTGTGTACATTTGTTCAGCACACACAGTTAGTTGATATTTGATAATAACCATTTAAAATTAACTAAAGTGAATGTACAATATAAAACTAGAGAAAGTGATTTCATATTACAAATTACTACACATTATACAAAATTAGCACAGACAGGATTTAATGTAAGAAAATCTAACTAAAACTGCTTATACCCCAGTTGCATTAATTCAACTTATACCATAAAAAAACCGGTGCTTGCTAATTAATTTGTCTTCAATGTTTTTGTAGATGACCTCAATAGAAGATACAGAAAACATAATGAAGGGTTCTCATATGTTTGCTTAACTTTATATCCATTAAGGTAATCGAACTCTATGCAATTATTTATATGATTCCAAAGCAATGATTTGTTTTAAGATTTAAGCACATTATGAATTTTTGAGAGATATGAACCTAAGAAGCTTTTAGAAGAAATATAGTAGCATATAAAAATAATTAAAGTAATCACCTAGGATGAGGGTTTCCCTTCACCACTTTCTGACCATACTTTCGCCACCTGTAGCCATCATCCAAAAGATCAACTTCACTTCTTGTTTGCACAATGATTTTGGGTTCTGTGACAGTCTTCTGAGACAGAGGTACTTCAGAAACCCCAACATCAGTATTCCTGAAAGGCAGAAATTTAGCCTACGTCATAAAGAATTATAGAAGTGCATAGCTGTATGATGAAGGATCAACATGGATAAACTTGCCTTCTCTTAGGGTTTGGCTCGCCATCATCTGCCTCTTCCCTATTATCTACATCAACCACTTCCTCACTCTCACTTGACCCAGGTAGTAGTTGCCTAGGAGGAGCCCCTTGATTGGAGGTCTGGTCACTTTTAGGAACTGAAGAATCAGGAATGTTTTCACTAAACTTGTTTAATTGTCCAACCCAACCTTGTGAGTTTGACTCAGATTTGGGCTGAACAGTTACATTTCCATTTGAATCACTATTATCTTTGGCACGCCTATTTGCCTGAGGCTTTTCATGGTTATGCTGGCCTTTATAGATAATTTCAGTTATGTGACCATCAGGGGCACGCTCAACTTTTTTCTTCACAATGCAATTCAGATGTGTGCACTTGTAATAGCTTCGTGGATACTCACTACCCTTAACCTGCTTCTGCCCATACTTACGCCAGTTGTAGCCATCATCTGCAGGTTTGTCAATGGCCTGGGAAGATGGTTGATATTTCTTATCAGCCTGTGAGAGTTCCGATGCTTCAAGTTGAGCATTTCTAGGTTCTGATACAGTTGATACACATGATACCACTTGCTGCTCCGAAGCTTCATTTAGAGCAAAAGACGGCTGCCGTACAGGTGGTTCGGTTGGAGCTGTTACCGCAGGCATCTGGTAATCAGCTTGCATGTGCATATGGGATTGAGCTAGGACAGCTTGAGCTGTAACCTGTGCTAAAGCCTGTTGGTGGGACATCCCAAAGGGGCTCTGTATACATTGAATTGAAGCAATAATGAAAACCTCAAACAAGTATATCCACCATCCCCAAGGCAAAAAGATCACATTGATAATAATAACGAGAAAAAATAACCCAGCAGCACGACCAACAAATGATGTAATATAATGCAAACCCTGCACAATTACCCAGAAAAAGAAACTATTTTTTTTACTAAGGGAAGACGGATCTTTAATCACATTTATGAAATTTAACATGCAGTCAAGTCATGAACGAGTAGAAAAGGTACAAATTCGTTCTTAGAAGACAAATAAATCCAATCATTGAGTTGCTTAGTCAACATAGACTTGGAAAATATCTCAGTTGTTTTCACTATTGGAGTGACTAGCACAGACTGTATTTCAGCCGCAAATTCTGTATCAACTTTCTGTTGTTGCCAAAACACCCTAGCAAAATTATCTTCAAAGAGAATAAAGGTAATGCAACCAAAAATCATTTTACCACGACACACAGTACCTCCAAATTTTTTGTAAAAGTGTGATCTAAAAATCCTATTCCTACCACTCCATCAATCCCTCCAATAATACCAAAGACTTCATTAATTCACGTATTGAATGCACCAAAGATCAACTCCTCGTCTGCACATAGGCGATTCAAAATTTCAAATACCCAGAAATCCTCAGACACTACTGAATCGGTCCACTAAAAACACAACACATGTCACTGTACAATTGTACTAAAATTCAGATCACATCAGAATTGTTGAGAGTACCATGCTACTATCAGATTAAAATAAAAACAATGATAAACCCCAAAATCACCAAACTTCAATCCCACATCCCCATCAACCGATCCCACCCCCCTCTATCAAAAAAATCACATCTTCACAAAAATCACCACACCCCTTTTGAAATTAATCCACAAAATTTGTTCTTTTTAGTTCAGGAAGCGCTATTATTGGTCAAATGAATCACCTGAGGGGAAAAGAAGCCAGGGGAGTTAAGAAACCCAGAAGGGCTCAACCCGGGTGGCACAGTGAAGACAGGGGAACGAGCAATGACCAAATTCATGGGTCTGCTCTGCTTGAACCCCTTGTGGGGCCCATCGTCGTCCTTGCCGCAGTAGTCGGCGGCGGAGAAGGCCATCGGGGAGGCCATGGCACCAGCGAGGAGCTGAGAGAAGGAGCGGCAGTCGGAGGCGGCGTCGGAGCCGAAGAAGCTGGAGACGAGGGTCATGGGGCCGGGGCTGGCGCCGCCGGCGGCGGAGAAGAAGGCCTCGGCGGATGGGCGCGGAGGGAGCGTGATGGTGGGGCGCGGTGGCGGCGCGGTGCCGGAATCGGTGTTGGGAGTGGACATCGGTGGGAGATGGATGGCAACTAAATGATGGGTTTCGTTTCGTGTTATCTTCAACACTCGTAGCGCAAAGTCCGCTTGGTGTCGTGCTCGTGCAAACTCGATATTATTATTATTATTGGTTTTTGATTTATTATTTATCGGTATCGTATGTAAACAGTACACTGTTTTTGTTCAATGCTCTTTGTTTTCGGGTTTGGTTATTTTTTCTTTTTGTTTGTTTTATTACATTCAATCAAGGGATGACAGAAAAATTCACTTATCTGCGGATAAAATTTGTCATAGATCACAGTGGGTACGAGTTTCTCTGCTCATAAATGAGACGGACGGATCTGTACCAAGTATCAACGAATACTCCCTATCCATTAAATTACTTTATTTTAATTCTTTAGTCACAGTGATATTAGATTTCATACTGATAATATAATTAAAAAAAAACATAATAATACAGTTTAATTACAATAAGTTTTAAAAGATAATTTTAAATTTATTAATAATTTCTTATTTTTTAAAAATACTTTATGCGTAACCAAGTGTATGAGATTTTATTTGAGAACCACCTAATTTTCGTCTCAAACAAAAATTATTTATTTTTGGGATAAAATAATATGGTACATTTAGTTGTAACTCAAAATTAATAATCGACTTATTAGAATTCTGACTCATTATATTAGTTTTTCATCAAATTATTTTTTATCTAATTAATTTATATGTGTCCGTCATTTCTCTCAACCCTTATAAGAGTGAATGAATTTAGTTTATTAATTAAACACTTATTGTTTATTGAGTACAAAAAATATACAGTAATTAAAGATATTGTGATTAAAAAAAATAATTAATACTAGAAACAATTAATTTGAAAGGAATTTTATATATATAAAAGACAAGTAATTTGGTCTATAAAAATTAATAAAAAAAAAGTATTTGGGAAGGAAATTTATGAAAACAGAAAAGTGAATTTCTCAAAAAAAAAAAAAAAAATAGGATGTCTTTGATTTGAAAAAGGATTAGGGAACAACAAATCAAGCAAATAATAACACTTCACATAATAAAATCTCTAATTTTTGTTATTAAAAATATAAAATAACTTTTTGTTTCAGTTATAAAATATTTAAAAAAACAAATATATTCTTATTTTTATTTCTTTAATAACAAAAAAAATAGTAATTAATCAACATACTTATTTTAATAAGAAAATACTGAATTTTTTTATTCTAATCTCTCTTTCTATTTTGATAAACACATTATATATATAAGAGGGGATTCACTTACTTCAAGATTAACTTTTTTAGATTTACTTTTTATTCTCACTATATTTATTTTCTTGAGATATAATAATTAATGTTAATTATTTATTATAACTATTAGATCTTAAAAAATGAATGGTGAAGATGAAGAATAAAGAGTTAGTATATATATATATATATATATATATATATATATATATATAACCTATTAGATATATATTTCTCTCTTTTATCTCTTTTTTATTTGAAAATAGATTGACATAGGAGTCTCCATGAATATGCATCTTTAGTTTTTGTTATTCCTTGTAATATTATAGAAATTTGTATTACCATTCATTAATAATAATTCTTTTTTCTATCTTTGTTAGATAATAGATACCAAAAGAATATCATAGTTTCTCTTTGCCTCTCAACCTAGAGGGCAGGACATCCATCATGGGCACACTGGGACACCATGCTTTCACAATTCTCAAACACATCATGGTTAGGGCTTGCCTGTTATGTAGGACCTTCAAGATTTTTAATAATAATAGTTAAAGGGGCCACATGGATAAAATGCAACCTTTAATTAATGGTTAATAACTATATTCTTTCGGTTGTACATAAGGATATTGTTGAAACTTGAAAGTTTTTTTTTACACAAAAAAAGAATTTATTGTGCTTTTCTTTAAAATTATTGATATAGGTTGAACAATTAGTTCTTTCAATACAAATTAAGCCAAATTAAACTATAGATTATGTTAGGTCCCATTTGGGATGATTGTGAGTTACTAGTTTTCAATTTTGAAATATTATTTTTAACCCAAAACCTGTTCGAATAATTTTGTTATGAGTTTATGTTTTACTAGATTTTAAAACACTTTTTTTTACCATATTTACAAAACAATAAAAATAGGTTTTAGGATTCGGGAGATGACTTTAAACAAAAAAAAAAAAATCGATGACCTCTCTTTCTCTCTTGTTTCTGACTTGGTTCTCCATTCTTGCATGTTGTTGCTCTGCCCCCCGCCACCTCTGCCACTGTCGGGAGCCCGCGACTCCCTCTTCCCCCCTCTCTCTTCTACTTGTGGGTTTTTCCTTTCGTTCTGCTCACACGCAATCTCACATATCTCCATTCGTCACTCGTCGCTGATTGCAGGCCGTCATCGCTCTCACTCTCCCACAGGTGCATGGATCTATCCCTACCCCTCCCTCTGGTGATTCAAACACTCGTGACCAGGCTCGTCGCGACGAGGAGCAGCGCCACATTCCCTAGTGCGACATAGCCTAGAATCGCCCTCATGAGCATCCTACTCCTATAGGCAAATCGCGATCCATTGGTGACGAAATCCAAGGCCTCGTCCTGCGACTTGAACAGATCAAACCCTGGCTTGGCCTCGTGGTGGAGCGTGTTGATGGTCAGATCGACGTAGATTACTTGAGTGTCAATTCTGGTGCAAAGGCTCGCGACAATGAAAACCTTGTCGGCATCCGGCATCACCATGATCATTGACGTGTCCCTCAAAGTACCTAAAAACTAAATGAACGAAACAAAGGAACAAACACAAATTAGGTTAAAAATTGGAAAGTGAAAGTAATGAAACAGAAATAAGGGATGGATCTAGCGTTGTTTTTTTTTTCTGACCCCTATCTTTTATTGATTGAACTAAATCAATTCAAGGTCGTGACGCGTGACAAACACTGAATGTTTAATTATTTTTATTATGTTTAATTATTTTTTATATTACATAATTTCATAATGGAACACAATAAAATAGAACAATGGACTTATTTTATTTACTTTTAACTTACAACAACTTCTAAAATTTTGAAACTAAAACTTAACACACCAAACTGAAACTGGGTTTAGTTTTTAATAATTTTAAAACTGGAAAAAGAAAACTACCTCGAACGGTCTTAGATTGTAGTTTTCTTTCTCATTTTTTGTAGTTACTTTCATATGGATAATAAAAAAACTATATTAGGTTTAATTTGTAATCAATGCAAGTTATGTATCTCATTTACTCGTAACAAGTTCTCTCTTATATAAAAAAAAAAAATATTATAAAGAGTTCTCTTTTTTTAATCACCGTAATTATAATGTTTGGTTTTCTAATAAGATCTCAAGACATAAATTTTAGTTCTTTAGGTCAACTATAAAACTGATTTTTAATTCAAGACTTAGTCCATTTAAAGTTTTTTTTATCCTTTTCTAGCAAGATATATTATGTGAGAATTAAAATCAAGTCTTCTTCTACAAATTCAATAAGTATTATCAATGAGGCTGTTGAGCTACACTTAATGGGTCCAATTTGATGCATATTTCATTAAAAAAAATTAATAGATACTTTTAATTTGCAAATCACACATTTTAGTTTTTGATAAAAAAAAATGACGTGTAAATGTTTAGTATCACTATGTCACCTTTTATTTGTGACGTCAATTTTTTTAATAAAAATACACAGTAAAGACTATAAATAAAAATAAAAACATAAATTTACATGAAATAAAAAAAAAACTTACAATGATCAATTTTTTTATTAAAAAAACTACTAACATGAACCAAATTCATTTTTAAGCCTAAAATATTGAGTAAATTACATTGGTAATCTATGAAGTTTCATCAAATTATGTTTGTTATTTCTTTTTTTCTAAATTTCTACACTAACTCCCCTTATACATTTTTTTTATAAAAAACATTACACTATATATCTTGCTAGAGAAGTTACTATAAACATTACGAAAACAAGAAATTACACGTAATCTCAAGAAATTTTTTATGAAGCATCAATAAAACTTATTCAAAATATTTTTATACTAGTGCCAATTGCCAAGAATACGTCAGTCTCAAATCAGGACACAAGTGAGAGAGAAAAAATGTTGCAATGGATCTACACATTGAAGACTACTTTAGAAAACTTGTTGCATGTATTTTACTGGATCAAATTAGAATCATTTAAAATTAAATGCATATCTTAACTAAAATAATTTTTTATTTAAAATCAATTAATTTGATTTTCGCGAGAAGAAATATTCTAAGCACCTAGATAGTTTTCTTTTGATAATTATGGAACTGGGTAGATGTATACGTGGAGAAAGTTAGATCATCAATTCAACACCCTGGAAAGTTGTTGTGTACTTAAAATTGTCAGGCAAATAAATTAAGGCAAGTCGGTGAACAAAGACAGGGTTGAAATGCTAAAAAAGGAAGCGTTAAATCTGAAAAAGAAAAACTCTTTTTAATTTACTTTTATATTATAAATTAAAATACACAAATTTAAAGAGACTCACTCTCTTTATTATTAAACATAATCAATATTTTTCATTTTCCTTATTTTAAATGTGTGTTTCTCATACCACTTTTACAAATAGCAAAAGAATTTCTCTTTCAACTATCTCTAGTTATCATTTTTTCATCTTTATTTATATATTTACTTTTAATTGTTTATCTCTTTTAATTTATCTTCTTTTATCTTTGTATTTAAATTAAATTTCAATAATTATTTTTTAAAATCATTAATAGTTAAAAATAACTCTATATAACATTTTATATTGTTCATTGGAAATTTAAAATATAGTTTATATATAAATATAATTATTTATTATAAATTTTAATTATATAAAATGAATATTTATTATTTACAACCCATATACTAAAATACTAATTATATTATAAATTAGTAGGCATTTTTAATTTTCACTTTCAATACGCATTTCAGTACTGTCGACTCTGTCGAGCTTAATAATTTGGAGAAGGTTATTGGAAGAAAAAAATAGATAGAAAGGTTTCCACAATAATTAAGGGAACCCAATTATGTGCTATTCTAATAATCACTTCTCCTTAATAATAATAATAATAATAATAAAAAGATAATCATTTCTCAATGCAGTAAAATTGAAGTTATATACTTCTATAGTTAAAGTGAGTACGTTATATTATGTTGTTTCTTTTAGCCGTATCATATATGATTATGATAGCATGTAGAATGTCTAATCGATCGAGTTGACTACGTACAATATTTTATTTAATACTGAAATATTAATTAGGAAATTTTAATTCTCTATAAGACAATGAAATTTTCACTAAGAAAAGTATTTACATGCATAGTATTTAATATTGCGTTGAATATAATTTTAAAACATAAATAAAATACTAGACAGCTACGAATAAATAAGTCATCCAACTAAAGTAGCAATAAATACAAATGAATGCCAGCTAAAGCGACCAACGAGTACTGTGGTCCTCAATAAAACACCACAAGTGGGCTAAAAATTAAAACCACATTAAATTTGAGTTCACTATGACGCACTGTCAGCAAAATGATACTAGTAATTGGTACCCTAAATGCACCGTTTGATTCTCCCTTAAGGTGTCCGAAATTTTTAGGACACGTTTATTTTCTTCTTCACTCAGTTCATTTTTTTTTTACAGAATTATATAAGATAAAATTGAATAAATTTTAATTTATTAATGTAATATGTAATCTTAATATTATATATCACTAAACTGTATTGTAGAAAACTAGTATAAAACTTGTTCCGGTATATAATTAAATGGCAAAAAGAAAAAAAAATATGTTTTTTTGTTAAGAGTAAAACTCTTAAGTTTAATGTGAACATTATCTTTGATAGAGAGTGGGCTTATGATCAGTTCTAGTCAATTTGAGTGTTAATTTTAATTAAAATAATAAAGTTGCTACAGTCTTAATTAATTTACACACCTTATACTTGTAAGCATTATAATTACGATAATAAATAATAAAGTTGAGTTTGTATAGATATAAAAACAATCTACACCACTTGAAAATTTGTTCAAGTTCCACACAACTGAGTGGAATTAACAATGTTTTCTTCTTTGGTTTATTTTTTTTTGTTTAGTTGGATGCATCATGCATGGAGGTGGGAGAGAAGGATAGAATGAGAGAGGTCAACAAGCAAGTGTGTGAGCATTATTTGTTGTACTTTTGCTCCTTAAATATGTGATACTGTTTCACATAGTGCAAGTTGAGTTTGGTGAGTTGGTAAAATTAAACCATACTACTGGCTTGCTAATTGATCCACAATTGGCAATATTTGGCAGCAATCATACATATAGACGTGCTTCCAACATCCAAGCAAGTTGCCAATTGGCACTGTCCTTATCCGAGACTTTCAGCACTCACTCACCATCAGGCGTGAGACTCAACCCTACCTCGCCAACACGTACACCTAAATTATCGGTTAAATTAATTATTCACTTGAATTTTAAAAATTGTTTCTATTTTAAGATTTACTTTTTACATAAAAAAATTTGTAAGTTTTATAGCATATTTTGAAATTGAAAATAGAGGAATTATGTTTGAGATGTAAAAATTATGACTATTAATTTCTAAAAACCACGTCCAAAACATGAAACTAAACATGCTATTAGAGTATTAGTCTCTACACTACATATATATTTAAAAGGTAAGTTTTCATCCCGTTGAGAATACTAGAGAAAACATTTTCTACAGTGAACAAATTGTCACAAATATAAATTAGAGACTAGAGTTTACAGTTTATATATATATATATATATATATATATATATATATATATAAAGACTAAAACTTAAAATAAAGATCACACGAATAGTTTAACCAAGTTTATATATATGCTTTCATAATCATCTTTGTTTTTAAAATATAAACTTCGCTATACAAAAGTTTCATAGGATTTGATTGTGGGTTATTGAAATCCGTACCTAAGGGAAATTGTTAAATCATTCCTCCGAATGATATGTTATGTTAACATTGACTAATCGTCATCAATAATCTTACCAACTAACAGCTTTATTTCCTATCGTAAAAAAAAAAAAAAAAAAAAACAGCTTTGTTTCCTTGTACACGAAAATGATTTACAAGAATTAACACGGTACGTAGCTTACTAACTTACGTATTTTCTCTTGAGCAATATTTGATTGTTTCAATCCTTGTTTAAGATACGTATGTTGTAAAAGAAGAAGAAGAAAAGAAACGTGTACTCTCTATTTTAAATTATTTATAATTTAAGATCATATATACCTTTTAAGAAAATTAAATATTTTTTAAATATTTAATTTTACTATAATTAATAATTTTT
The DNA here is from genome assembly GCA_007407185.1 of Glycine tomentella. Lineage (NCBI taxonomy): Eukaryota > Viridiplantae > Streptophyta > Magnoliopsida > Fabales > Fabaceae > Glycine > Glycine tomentella. Next base: position 255,127 of record PYAF01001612.1, on the reverse strand, counting down.
AATTTTTCAAAAATAAATTACAAATTTCAAAATGATAAATAATTTAAAAATGAAAGAATATATTATGCCAATAAGGATATCTCGTATGAAAAGTTAATTTATATATATATATATATATATATATATATATATATATTAGAGTAAGAAATTTAAAAGTTTTTTAAAAATCATATAATCCCTTAAAAGTATCACATAGCTTATATTATACTATTTAATCTTAATTATTCATAATAATATCAAACAATATATCAATACTTTTTCTCTTATTTTCGTATAAAAGTAATTATTAGCTATGGAGTGTGCCTTACCAGCACAAATGGGCCGACCTTAATCATTTCAGCAACAATTTATAAATATCTCTTTTAAAGTTATTTCATATTTATACCTTCTTATTTATTTATTTATTTTATTAATATACTTTTTTCCCCTAAAGAAATGTCCTCAATTCTAAGTTCAGTTCCTCCCCAGAAACTCAGTCTCGAAGGCTGCTTTGAAAGAAACTAATCCTGGCCAGTATTGCTAGCTATCTCCAGCACCCTTCAATAGATATAACTTCCTCTTAGGCCCTTCGTAAAAAAATTTAAGAATCTAAAAAACTTGTTGAGTTGATTCGGAACAAGAACAACCAACATTTTGGGAAAATCTTCAATGAACGAAATTTACAATAAATATAACACAGAAAAAGGTGTTCATCAAAGACAACTATGTTATAAGAACACAAACCCCAACATGCTCCTTTGCAAATTGCAAATCCTTAGGATATAAAAGACATCATCCAAAGAAAGAAAACGGTGTTTGTTAATTTCTATCAAATTCAAGTCCATTCAAAGACATTATTACTCTTAGTCTAAGCTTTATTTATATACATGAATTATTGGTTCTCTACCACCAACATAACCAAGAACATTTACTAAATGTTTAGTCCAGCCTCCTCAATAAATATGCAACTTGCACTTCCTTTGTCATTGGCATGACCCAATGGCCATACAAATCAGAAACCACACTTGGATTTATTATGTACAGTGGCTCAGCTCGAGGCTTCTTTGCATTTAAATCCACTACTAGGCCAAATTTTTTGGCCTTTTCCTCAACTCTTATCATGTTTTCCTCTTCAACTTTCGGATATGTTAGCATATCCATCAACCTATCCTTGTCCTGCAAAATCAATGTGACAATATGCAGTTGATTCAGTGCAAATCTAACATGCAGAATTACAATGCGAATGGCACCACAAAGATGTCTCTCCACTATTTGCAAATTATGCACCAATGGTTACAAACTCAAACTTATGTACATAAAATAAGTACTATTTTACAGTAAGCCAATATTTATACATGGTCTGGAAAATAGTATGGCCCAAGAATGATTATTACTAACTAGCACGTATGATAAATTTGATGACTTACACTGATAATGCATAGAAATTAAATTAGTACTCCATCTCTTTTGATGAATTAGTTATTCAAAGCTGATTTAACAATGATATCAGTAGAAAGGTAATACGAAATTTCCTTAGAAAAATAACAAGAATTGCATACAAGTCTCGCTCTACCACATGTATTTTGTACCTGGGCTAAAATGGCATCTTTATAGTTATCCGGATTTGCTTGAAATTTTGCCTCAGCTACAAATTTTCCATAATGGATCCTCTTTGAGAGAGCCTGCAATCACAAGAATCAGAAGTTTCCAGCAATGTAAGAAGAGTTTGGAAGCTATGAATTGGCCAATGATTGCGGTTACAATCTCAAAACGTGGAGGGAGGGAAATCAACCTTTCAAGTTTCAATTAGTAAATTTGAATGAGGAAAGATTGAAGAACACTGTTTTGATAAAAGCTAATTGACTAAGAAGGTGTACCTGCAAGCACATTATATCACAAATAGAAGTGGATCCATAATGGCCATCATCTCCTTCCTTGGCTAATCTTGGGATAAGATCTCCAAAATACATGATCCAGACTTGATCGTTTATATTAATTGAATCCGCATTATGATACAATACCTATTTGCACATTACACAGTGATTTAGTTAAGAATCAATTACCATATAAGATTTAGCAACAGCTCAAACTACCATTAAACACGTAACAAAGCGAGAGAGCTTGTAATAAATAGATAATTCATCAACTAATTGAATCTGTTAACTAATAAAATATACTTTCATATTTAATAATGTACATGTCACTATGAATTTATGAAACCGGACTAAATTGTTCTTGTTGAAGAAATCAGCAGACTGATTTTTCTTCCATTCCTCATTTTACTATTAACGTGTGTTGGGTAAAAATGGTCTCACAAACTACAAATCTCATGAGGGATTTGCATGCTTGGTATTCAATTTTTCCTTTCTCTAAAATATGCTTTTGTTCTGCTAAAATTGAAAACAGAAGAGAACATTGTCATTTCAAATTAAATTCAAAGGCTCTCTTCGTACTCCCTTAACGTCATTAATTTAAAGAAACTTCTTTTTTAAAATTACCTTTCTTTATACATATTACCTTTTAGCTTCCATTCAGTTTCAAAATATATAATGAAAGGAAATTATACTAACAAGGTATGTAGAAGTAGAACTTAGGAAAAAGATCATTGAAAGCAACTTTATCCATTAAGTGAGAAAGAAAACGTAAGAGACCCTAATAATGGATCTAACATAAACTCTAACATCATCTTAAAACATAAGTCAAGGGAGTAACTCAACCCTACAAAATCTATTTGTAAACTAAGGATTGTTGAACCTTATAAGGACTACATTGACCACATTTTTAATTGATGTGCGACCTTAAAAGAATTATTTTGTTATACCAACATGGAAGCATAGTTTTGTCCATGCAAATGTAACAATCTCCATGGCAAATTAAAATCCACTTAAAGAAAACAACCATGATTTAATAGTGTTACTTAAGGCATATTACTTACCTGAGCGTAATGAGAAGGTAACATTGATTCAGGTAGGTCATGAGGAAAGAAAGGATGCTCATCAGGGCACATGTATCTGCCAACCTTCAGTGCATGCAGTGGAAACCAGGTCAGGAAAACAACATCAATATATCAATATTTTGGCACTTAACATTTTCACTAGATTCCTTTTTTTCTCAATAGTGTTTTTCATTTGATCATTATCCCACCCTTTTAGTTCCATACCTTTGCATGAAGCTTCTCTCTTTCCCTGACCAAGTATTCAACCAACGAGCCATGAAATCCATCCATGGAGAAGTCTTCAGGGTCATATGTTTTTGCATTGTATAAATGTTGTGCTCTCTTCAAAAGGCTATAGATTATGCTATCCTCTTGACGAATTAAACTACGTCTTATACTTTCAAGGGTCAGGTTTTCACTTCCATCATCACTTTTCTCTGATGGCACATGTCTGCATGGAAGAAATAAGCTAATTTTAAAATTTGACAGACAAAAACTTGGAAGGCAAAAAAGTGAGGAAATCCTTCACAGAAACTACGAATTATGCACATACTGACTTAGGGATGAAAAGATGGTGTAGGAAACTAGGCTTTACTAATACTAGTATAAGCTGACATAGTGAGGATGAGAATTTATTAAAGTAGTTTAGATAGTTAAGAATTACTAGCATGAAATATAATAAAATGAATAAATGATACTTCTACTTGCTTAATTCGTATTCACAGACTCCCATGCCTTGAAAAACACCCTCATCCCACTATATATAACCTTTTCTATATAGTATACACAAAGTCTATTTTGATTTTTATCTTCTTTTTTTTTTTTTCCTTTCAATTTGGACCAATTTGTTAATTGTGGCAATAAAAAAACATCACAATTGATAAAAAAAAACACCCATAATTTATGGTAGTTCAAAAATCACCACAGTTGACAAAATAGAAACAATTGTTTACAGAAAAATAGAAACAAAAAAATAATATAGGACCAAAATGAAAAAAAAAAAGTTAGAGGATTAAAATGAAAAAAAAATAGAGTTGAAGAACCAAATTATGAATTTTGTCTTGTATAAAAATAATTGGAAAAATTCAAGAAACATGGATGTACAACATTCTATTGATTATCTAGTACTGTTGTCATAAGATTGTATCATTTGACAAAGAGAATCGCACGATGATACTCGACAAAGAAATGAAACTAATGGCATACCAGCACCTATATATATGATGATTGCTACCAAATTTAATAGTTCTGACTTCTGGTCAAGTATATGCAACGAGCTAAATTGCAGGGCAATTGCTTATCCTCTAATATTTAATAAACAAAAAATGTTTCCTTTTTTTTTTTTTTTCCTTTTCATGCCACGAGGGCAGCTAGATGTAAAATATCAACCATAGACTCTGGCATTCCTCACGCATATATGTTCCCAACAATAATTTTTTATGACAAATATTAATTATTAGTTTTTGTTAATATAAAGGATCAAACTTATTTTTAACTATCTAACTAATCTTATAGTTTCAACATGACTAAGTCACATATTAAAACTTCTAAAACAAACTTTTTCAAATGCACAATAAATTTCCAAAAACCCAACTAGTTTGATAAAAGGGTACTCACCCAGAGGATGATGGGGGAAAAGCCTGAAGAGAAAGACCCAATGTTTTGCCATTCCATGAGATGGGGTTGAAGGGAAAGCAAGCCCTGTGAGTTTTTGTTGAAGAACCAGACAGAGGAAAAGGTGGTGGTGACATGGTAGCTCTTAAAACCTTAGCCTCCATTGAAAAAGATTAAGAGCAAAAACAATTAATTAAGATGTGATAAGAATTCATAACAATGAAAAATGATAAAGAGAGAAGAAGAAGCATCAACATTAACAATTATATATAGAATTCGAGGAAAGATGAAACTTCTCGCTTACCCAATTTAACGTGCCATTTACATGCCGTTTCAATTAAGTTTATCTTAAATTTTACAAATAATAACGTACGTAGAAAGTTCCAAAGGACCCAAACTTTTTATAGTAACGTATAAATGGCGTATCCTTAATCAAGGTGTTCCTTGTAAGTATTATAAGACAAGTTAGTGTTAGGTGTTAGGTTATTGTAACATGATTGGAAGGGGTGGAGCACACGAATCAAAGATCTGAGCTTCGTGTTGTGTCGTTGAAGTTACTTGCTGATCTGTGTACTATTTGGATCTCTCAGCATGACTTTTTGTTTCTGCTTGCTATTTCTCTTATCAAGACCAAATGTGTTTTGTTTTCTGGCTTCTCTATAGAGTCTTCTTGGTAAATGTCAAGTTTTTAATTTTTGTAAAATGGTAGGAAATTACAAAAAAAAAAAGGTTATATTAATAGAGTTTAATTATTATTTTTTGTTTTCAACAAATATTCTTCTTCAAGAACAATTCTGTTCAAAATACAATTGAGTACTAAATTACATTGGATGTGGTGCCCACAAAATTAAAAAAAAAAGATATCTAAATTTTACTATAAATTTTTTCTTAACATCAAAATAATATTTAGTTATGTTAAAAATATGTTTTTAATTTTAAAAAGAATATATATATATATATATGATTTGTAAAAGTAACTTGTCACTCATAAATAGGATGTCTTATTCATCGTTTTTCATAATACACTAAATTCTGGTGGGATCCACACAAGTTATTTGTTCTTCTATTTTCATGACAACCAACCAAAATTTCTCATTTTCATCCTTTTTTTAATCTTTTCCAATTCATTCATTCCTAAATCAACCAAAACTAACAAAGTGATAATGCAATGTAACACACATACATAAACACCCCCCCTCCCTTCCCAACACACATGCCATGCATGACAAAATTTTCTCAACCATCAATCTCTTTGAAGGCATTATTATTCATGTCGAAGGATTAGAGCAACATTTGGGACTCGTTAGATATAGATCTCTGATTGATGAGAGACTGACCCAGATCACCACAACCACCTCTCCTTGTGCAACTCAAATTCATAACAAATTACATCCCACCTACCCCGTCCAAACACCCAATGAAGCGCATCCAAACCTTCAACAACATTTGTGGCTACCAAACTCCAACTAAGCGAATCCAAACACTCGTCAAACAATTGACAAAAGAGATCCAACCATATGGTTTTCGAACAAGTAAGTCGCAAATGAATAAGAAAGTTTTTTTTAGATCTAAAACTCAAAAGTGCATTTTTTTTTTGTTGGAGATGATGTGACATTTTTTGGAGTTGGAGAGTAGGTCCTTGTCAAAAAGGACAAAGGCCTTGGAGATTATGATAAATTTTTTTTAGTTGGAGAGTGGGTCCTTGTCAGAAAGGAGAAAGGCCTTGCCATAGGTGGAGAGGAAGAAAGTAGGCCTTAGGGGGAGAAAGGAGATTGGGTGGCAAGGAAAAATTGGAAAAAAATAGATAACAAAAGTCAAAGATAAAAAAGAAAAACTTGAACCATAAATGTAAAAATTAATAGATCTAACCGTGTGGAACATGTTTTCCACTATGAGACACATGCCAAATCTCTCATTATAGCCTTCGTTTTCTTTCAATTAAGTTTAATTTTTGAAATTTAAGTAAGTCAAAGAATATTTTTTGGGGTAAATTCATAGTTTTAATAATAATATTCAAGAAATTCAGACATATAAAAATGGATAATACAAAGACAGGATGAAAAAGGTACGCACTTTCCAATTAGGGCTTATGCGAAACATTTTTTCTGGATATTTTGCATTGCTACTAGTTGTGAAAAGCACCCCATTATCTCCATGTCCAATCTTCTTGCATGACCAGATCGATGAAGACGAAAACTTCATACTCATTGCCATAGTGCACCCAAAGTGAAATAAAGGTCTGATTTTAGAGAGGATGAAATGGAGTAGTAACAACAAAGGTATATAATGGGAATTTGGAAAGGTAAAGTAACTTAGGATTTTAGATTGCTTTTTAAGTTTGTGACGTGGAAAAAATTGAAAAAATACATGACACGTGAATAACATGCACACTGACACGTAGGTGTGGTGACAAAAATAATTTAATACTCAGATCATAAAAAACTTAATAAATATTAAATTAGCAAACAAATTATTAAAAATGAACTATGACATGTGATATATATAGTTTTCATGTTGTTAATGAGATTCTTTTTCATACAATTTTTATCATGTCTATGCTCCTTTTTGCTATGAAAACTAATTTGTTCTCATAGTTTTTGTAGAAGAATATAATGAGACAAATTTCACATCTTAAATAAAAAAAAAAGATTCAAAGTTGTGGCTGAAAATTGAAAATGGGTGGACTAATGTGTCATTAATTAGACAAATAGGAGACCATCTAAGAATTTTTTAAAATTAGAAAACTAATTTAAAAACACAAAATAAGTCACAGGAAAATTCTTATATTTTGGCCTAAAAAAATATTAAAAATAAAATGACACATGATATACATGTACACTTACACGTATGACAAAACACTTTATCAATCACATAATAAAAAACTTAAAAACAAATATTAAATAGACTAATAGAAAATTCATTAAAATAAATATGACAAGTGTTGAACATAAATGAAAAAATTGAAATAAAATGACACGTGACTAACATGCACACTAACAAGTGTGTGCTAACAAAACAATTTAATACTCATACATGAAAAGAATGAAAAAAAAAAAACATAACACATGATGTACATGTACATGTACACTATGTAAAAGTGTTGACAAAACACTTTCTTAGACACATCATAAAAAACTTAATGACAAAGAATACACTAGCTAATAAAGAAACAACTAAAACATAAGAATGACCGGTTAATTTAGATATTATTTAAAATTAAATCTCTAATTTTGAAAGATAAAAAATGATCACTACTAGAAAATAGGCTTTTTAACATCAGTCGTTTTCCACTTTCAATTTTGAAACCACTGACATTAAAAGTAACAATGTTAACATTGATTTTCAAAAACCGATGTCATATAATAATAAATAAACCATAAAATATAAAATATGCAAAAATCAACATCGATTTTTACAAAAATCAATGTTATTGTACACCTGACAACATCAGATTTCCTAAAAATCGATGTTATGTTGCACACCACAAGATTGATTTTTAGAAAAATCAATGTTGTGAGGTGTACCACAACATTTCTTTTTAGAAAAAACCGATGGGGTGGTGCAAAAAGACACTTTCTACATCGGTTCAGTCAAAACCGATGTAAAAAGTGCCTTTTCACATTTCTTGTATAGTCACTTTTTATATCGTTACTACATAACCGATGTAAAATGTCATATTTGTTTTTAAAAATAATATGGACTACACTCTTTATTTCTCTCCATGTAATTTTAAATCTTCTGGTATGAACATTTCATGACTAAGTAGTTGACATAATGGATCTACTATGACAAAAGTTAGCTTAGCAAACAAGGGTGTCAAATTGTAAATTTATTGGAACAAGTTCTACAAATTCAGTCTTATTATGTAAAGGTAATGGTATGTATGTGTGTATGTATGTACAAGTGTAAATGGACAAACTACCACACTAAATGTTGATCCTTGCACACAAAAACTTCCCTAACCCTCCCACCTAAACACATATACATGAAATGTCAGAAAATATTCTTGTTGGCAACAAATACATCTCAGCAGAAGGGAAACAAAACATTAATACATCTTTAAAGGCCAAAAATTCAATATTAAGATCTGCTTGCTGCAAAGCACAACATACGAGACAATTCTAACACAAACTTAACCAAATCTATCAAAATCATAAACAGTTATCAGCAACTATGTATACATTTATGTACACATTTAAGTTTCTATAATATATATATTTTAGCAAAAAGAAAAGAAGAAACTGATTATACCACAAATTGTTACATGTCAAACACATGCATGTAGTGTGTAGTGAAGAAGCAGTTGCAGGCAGCTTATATATTTGTTTGTGAAAACCTTGGACTTTCAGCATATTTTTCCACCAAAAAGCATCAACATAGAGCTACCAATAAACTAGATTCTATTGGACTTTCAAGTTCCTATGAATATTATAACTAATAAACCACTGTGTTCTTTTTTAAAACAAAAGGAAATGCCAGAAAATTGGGGTGAGGGTGAGAAGTACCATAGTATTTTTCTAATTAATTAATGAATCAAGTCAATAATATATAAAGCCTACACATATCATATGATAACACATAAAATGGGAAAGAAAATCAAATAGAGACATGCATCTTGAGGCATATGTCCCAGTTGTGATACATATATGATAACACGAGAAAACATCATCATATCTAATCCAGGCCATACTAGTTAACAAAGGCCTAGTCAAAGATATCATTACATGCTAGTTGGAAGAAAATATTAATTTTAAGGAGAGAATTCATACCATGGAAAGCACAATGCATGAATCCAGTTCCACATGTGTCACTGCTGAACCCACTCCTGTACCTAACTAGGCCCCTGAAAAACAACATTAATGAAGTTACTAAATTACTGCATCCTTCATAAGATCATATTTCACTAGAACCATAATGCCAAAGTTATATCTCCATTGATGATGATATAAGATATATTAATGAATATCGATGAAAGGAATTCTAGCTCTGTGGGATCCAACCAGAGTATGAAAGCAACCAGAAATTTGGATTATGTATTAGTGAGTTATGCCTTTTAGATTCAATCACGCTACCAAAAGTTATTTTTGAGAGATATAAAAACTATAGAAAAATTATAATTGAGTGTTTAACTGATGTCAATAAATTGAAAGGCACTTACTTTGAGATTATTCTCTTGTTTTTCTTTCCCGATTGTCTAGGAGCAAGGCTATTTTAAAAAGCTATTGCCACTAGGATGGAAAGAGGTTAACATCACCCTCCAAAACGAGCAAAGGATAATAAGAAACAAAAAACCTAAGAATGTGATTTCTTCAAAACCATGCAGCTACAATGTTCCCATTAAATAGATATGTATTTTACCTATGATAATACAATATCAAAATTAATACCATTTAAGTGTTGGGAGGGAAAACAAAGAGATAAATTCAATATAAATAGAAAGATAATCAAGCTAACCTAGATGGACAAGTCAAACACAATCTAGTTTGACCAATAGTTCCTGAGACGGGACCCATGTCCAAAACCTCTACTCGTCTATGAGACAAGGTCTCCATTATCAAGCCAATGTGCTCATCATTTACCTGGAATAAATGCATTATGATGTTAGAAGTCCAAACTCTTGGACACGCAAGCATACTATGAAGGGCAAGTGGAATTATTACGTCAATTGTGTTGGATATAGGGGGAGATGGAAGATGACCAAGGCAAGGATGAAGATGTTGCTTTAGAGTTTTATCTTTTTACATGCCAATCAAATTGAAGGCATTTGTAATTTGTCTAGTTATTCAAGAGGCTTGCCTTGTGATCCTTGCATTGCATGAGCATATTCATATACATGCATTCATGATTGAAGAAAAGCATTCAAGATTACATATTTGCATTTCAAAAGGAATTCTCATGGCTTTGGTTTTGAAAATTCAAAATGTGCATTGCCTTAATCGATTACAGGCAATAAGTAATCGATTACCTGCTTGTATTATTTCTGGAAAAACCATGAAGAACATTTTAATCGATTATAATCAAATCGTAATCAATTACATTACTTTATACAAAACATATCATGACTGTTTTAATCGATTACCACTTACTGTAATCTATTACCAAGGTTTAATACAAAACATAACATCGCATGACTGCCTTAATCGATTATACTTACTGTAATCGATTACCAAGGCTTAATACAAAACAAAGCATGACTGTCTTAATTGATTACCACTCATCTGTAATCGATTACAAAGGCTTATTACATAAGTGAGACAGACTGATGTAATTGATTACGTCACGGTTTAATCGACTACATTGTTCATGAAAGTTTTTCAGATTGTCTCAAGAACATTTTAATCGATTACCTGGTATATTAATCGATTACTTTATATAAAATAATTGATTATAATCTATTATATCTGTTTTCTATTTAAAGCTTTTGGGTCTGTGCTTTTAAAAATAACATACAATCAGAATTTTTGAATTACTCAATACTTTCTAACCTTTCAAAGGTCCAACAAACAAATTTTCTGAGTGATACATTTCTTGTTTGAGATCAAAGATTACATGCTTCATTAATGATGATATGTTAAGACAAGATTCTTCAAAAGAACTTCAAGAGAGTTGATTTTCTGTTTATTAACATTCATGCAACCTGGAATTGATTGGTAACATTCATTCATTCGTTCATTCACTGAGGATCACAGGTTGTATCTCTCTTGAACTTTTCTAGTAAATTGTTTTGTGTGTTTTAAGTTTGTGTAAGGCTAAGATCAAATAGTTTTCTTTCAAGCTTTCTAGAGTAGTGTTCTCTAGGGGTAAAGAACTGAGTAGAGTTCTCAGGTTCTTTGTGATTTGATTTCTAATAGGGTGTTAGAATTCTAATTCTTTATCTAGGGTGGATAAGGATAATCACTTGTAACAACTTGTAAAAGAACATATTTGATTTAGTAGAACTCTAATCTAGTTTGATTAGAATCACTGGATGTAGCTTCTATTGAGAAGTGAACTAGTATATGTTCTTGTGTTGATCTCAATCTCTTTATCTCTTCTTGCTATCTCTTGATAATTGTGATTTAACAAGTGTAGATTTTTGTCATTGGTCTCTAGGACTGAGTGGTTTGATTGAATTGAAGTTTCATTGGTTTTAAAAGTGATTAAGATCTTTCAACTCTAATTTTGTAATTTTTTTTAAAAGGTCAAGTTTATACCAATTCACCCCCCTCTTGGTATTTGAGTTTATTCATATTGTTTTCAAATAGTAACTTTTTCTACAGGCTCAAGCTTCTAACCGCTTTCAGTTTTATACCTAATAATTCCATAGAAAAATTCATTAACCTAGTATACAAATAAAATAGAAAATTAAAAAAGGTAAGTGAGCTCAAGCTCAAAGAATGCATAATATATCCTCAATCACAGTACTTGTATAACATTTTCATGATAGTTAGCCCAAAAAAATATTTATATTGGCAATATTGCTATACTACCATTTTAACCAATGCCTATTTTAGAGTTTGAGAAAGGGAGAAGAAAGGTTGAATATTATTGATTCTGAATGAATTATTACTAATACAACATATTATGTTTCTCTGTTTATAGAGAAAACAGAATAATAGAATTATTGTAACACCCCGTATGCATCCGGTTCATTAACATTCATTTATGGTCATTTAAGCGCAACAACTAATTAAAGCTAATTAATTTGAAAGCAATAAACAAAACGACATCATGAAACGTCATCAACAATAACATCTTTACATTATGTATGGTAAATACTCGCATCATACAACCAGAGGACCAAATAAGCCATATGCATATCTCTCATTATTAGCTGTACAAAATAAGGTATCCCATACCTTGTCCTCTCAACATACATCAATATCTCTCAAGACATACAACATATACATAATGTACATTAACTATGCATCTTCCCCTTAGGGGTACAAAATACAGGCATAACAAAATAATGAACCAACATGCTCTCAAAATAATATGCCTAAGGTTCACACATAACCATATCTCTACTCGGGCCTCTTGCCCTGGGATCCACCATCCGCTCGCTGAGCATCACCTGCAAAATATAATCCCCACACACGGGGTGAGATACAATCTCAGTAAACTCAGGGTTCTTGGAGGTCTCTCCTCCCCCTGGTTCACTTCCATGACATATAGTATCAAAATTGGCATCACACCATCTAGCCATCATGACTCTCATAAAATACATCACATGTATATCACAACACACGTGTCATTCCGTTGGGCGCAACCAACATTAGGAATGCAACACAGATATATATATATATATATATATATATATATCATTGCCTGAGGAAGATTATCCACTGAAGGGTACATTCTCTCAGGACTTATTCACAACAGAATATATATATATATATATATATATATATATATATATATAAGATAACATAGATATAAGAGAAGATCATCCACTTAAAGGCACATTCTCTCATGACTTTCTACTCATATAATTGACCACGAAGAGTTGTTCCACATTACTTTGGCTCTTCGGGAAGTCCATATTTAGTCTATTCTAATGGCCAGAGAATCTCATCAATCATACAACAAATCATTACAGTGTACATCATATACATATTTTCAATTAAAAAGCAGTAACACACAATTTTAATACCACATGCATCATGACATACATAACCATCACTCCCTCGGAGTATGGTGGAACATAGTCAATGGGAAATACTCTTAAGAACAAAGAGCTTACCTGCTCTAAATGCTACACTGGCTCTCCCGACCTCGTGGTCACAACCACCAATAACATCCGTATCACGCCCTACATAAAGGCATATAAACAATCAATAACGGTTCTCAATCGTTGAATGAAAAGAAACACTATTCTTTTCCATATAAACCTCTTTTCTAAGCTATAAGGACTAGTCACCTAATTGGTGCCTTACAGACCCCCAACAGAATCTATCTCGACCTAACCAAGGCACTAGAGTCTCCCTAAGACTTTGCATCAACCAATTCAAATAGTTCAATATTTTATCCATGCCACATTTCAACGATTATCAAGGTGGCTAAAACGGTTACTTCAACATATTTTTACCGTTTATATAGTCTCCTAAATGCATCTTGTGAAGGCACCAAGGCCCAAACATACCATAATATTGTCAATTTAACCAACATTCTTCCTACACATACATTTCTCACAACCCAATTTCTAAAATCCATAAAAATTATATTTCAAGGCTAAGCCTTCATCACAACAACCTCCTAAGCATACTTTTCCAAAGGACCCAAGTCTTATTTCAGCTCTAACTCAAATAGGTCACTATCATCTCAAGAACAAATTCTCAAATAACGGTAAAACTTGTGTTTCTTACCTCTAAAACGTCAAAGAAGGCTAGAGGACAACTTCTCTAAGCTTGAATGTCCTTAAAACACCTTCTTTCCCCTCCAAAATTAAACTTTGTGAAGTTCCCTAAAGAAAATAATCTCTCTGTTTGATGGTTTTTAAGGAAAAAAGAGGTTGGAATCTAGCTCATTGAGTAGTTCCCTTCAACTTTCATGTTGGATGCGAAGGGTTTTGGTCAAGGAATTAGTGGGTGTGAAGCTTTTCTCCCTTGTCAATGGCAGAAACAGAGCAAGGAAGAAGAGAGTGTGAGTTTTGTGAAGAAAATGAGAGAAATGGGTCACTTGAGTGACTCCAGCCCGCATCCCCGCGCTAATCGCGCCACTCTAGGGTCTGAAAAGGAACAAATAACTCTGTCAAAAGTGTTTGAATCCATGTGACTTCAGTCGTAGCTTGAGCCAAGCTCCTATATTCAACTTCAGCGAAAGATCTAGCCATAATTTGTTGTTTCTTGGACCACCATGAGACCAAATTAGGACCAAAATAAATCATTGCACTAGAGGTAGACCTTCGATCATCTGGATCCAAAGTCTAATCAACATCACACAAGGCTTTGATAGTAAAAGGATGAGAGGAAGAAGCAACCTTGAAATGCAGACCATGATGAATAGAGCCTTTGCAGTACCTTAGAATGTGTTTAACAACTGTCCAATGAGAGTCCATAGGATTAGCCATGAACTGACAGACCTTGTTCACAACATAGCTTAACTCAGGGCTTGTAATGGTTGTGTATTGAAAAGCACCAACAATAGACCTATACATATATGGATCGCTGAATAAATACGACTCAGCTTTGGTTAACTTGCAATTAGCAATCATAGGAAGATAAATAGACTGAGCTTCTACCATTTTGGTTTTCTGGAGCAAATCTCTTATATATTTGCTTTGAGTCAGTAGAATAGTCCCACTAGCCACTAACTTTATTTCTATACCCAGAAAGTAGTCAAGTTTTCCCAATTGTTTAATAGACAAATTGGGATGCAGCTTGGTGCTGAGTTGCTGAATTATAACATTGGAGGTACCAGTAATAATAATATCATCTACATAAACAAGAACGTAAATGATGTGACCTTTGTCTTTATAAACAAACAACTGTTGGCCACAAACCCAAGTTGTAAAAGAGTTCCTTTGAGCCTATCAAACCACTATCTTGGGGCTTGTTTAAGGCCATACAAAGCTTTTTTTAGTTTGCAAACCAAGGTTTTATCTAAACTTTCGAAGCCTTGTGGTCGCTGCATGTAGATAGTCTCTTCAAGATGACCATTTAAAAAGGCATTGTTGACATCCAACTGGAAGAAATTCCATTTATTAGTGAGAGCAAGAGTGATAAACAGCCTGATTGTAACAGGTTTTATTACCGGAGAGAAAGTTTTATTAAAGTTACAGCCAACAACTTGATGAAATCCTTTAGCTACTAATCTAGCCTTGAACCTGTTAACTATCCCATCAGCATTCTCCTTAATTCTGAAGACCCACTTACAACCCACAGCTTGTCTGTCTTTGGGAAGAGGAACTAGATCCCAAGTTTTATTGTTAAGAGCCTCATACTCTTGTTTCATAGCAGCAAACCATTGAGGGTCAGCAAGAGCCTGTTTAACAGTCTTAGTTTCATAATGTGCCAAAAATAGGGAAGGATGTAGCCTTGGTTGATGAATTCATACTTGGATCTGGTTTGCATAGGATGTGCATTTTTTGAGGGAAGAACAAGATTTGAAGAAGGAGAACTGGCAGTATGAGACTAAGAAGAAGAGGTACTGGACAGTTCACTTGGATTTCTATTTAAGTTAGAAATAGTGTTAGAGTGTTCATTAGTAATAGAATTTGGTTTAGCACTTACAGAAGTGGAACTAATTTTAGCATGTTGAGAAGAAGAAGTGGGTTCATTAGGAGAAGATGAAACAAGAGGGATATGGGCAGGAGGTAAAAATTCACTCTTAAAAAAGTGACAGATTTGGTTAAAGATGGAAAAAGATCATTGTAAGGATATTAAAGCTCATTGAAGATCTGTGACCTCTAAATTAAAAATTTGAATTATCCATTTTCCGATCTCTTTTTTCTTTTTCATCTTTTCTCTCTTCTTCCTCCTTTCTTCGTCTTCATTCTTTTTCATTTCTCGCTTCCTTTATTTGCTTACGGGCAATGTTATGAAAATCGGTCCGAAACGGCCGGTCGGACCGGGAACCACGTGTAGAACCGGGCCGAGTTGAGTGTGGAACTAGCCATGCAAGTGGCCCGGCAAAACCCGACCGATTTTCGAAGAACCCGACGACCCGACCGATTTTAAAGACCCGGACCGGGTTTATGCAGGAACAAAAAAATCACAAAATCGCCAAAACGACGTCATTTTTTAAATGCCCTAAAATTTATTTTGCAACACGCCAACATGATTCATCGGCAGCCATTCACGAGTTTTAGAGTTCAGACACTCAACCGTCCCTCCTTCCTCGTGCTTTCCTTCACGCCCTTGTGTGGTTGTCGTCGCCATTGTCGTAGCTGTTGAGCTTGAGCACTCGAGCCTTCAGTCCTTCACTCGTCCGCACTCGAGCTTACTTGAAGGTTTTTCCTTTGTTGCTTGGTTCTTCCTTTGTATCGTTGTGACTTGTGTGATTGAGATGCTACCTAAAATGAATCAGTTCAATGCAAATGACGAATTGGTGAATTTGAAAAGAAAATAAAATGGGAATGGGATCTATTAATTCGATGTTAGAGAGGAAATTGTGAATTGTATTGCTTTCAAAACGCTCTGTTAACCATGGTACTCATAATTGATTACCATTTGCACCCCCCCTCTTCATATTTATTCTTCTTCCTTGCTTTATATTTGAATTCTACTATCTTTTCTATATTTTGTATCTATCTGTCAGCATGTGTTTAGTTTCTACATGTGCAACCTTCTGTTCCTCTGTATGTGACTTACTAATGTAGTTATGTTATTGATCTTGAACAGGCTGCTAATATTGAACCTAAGGCCACAGTTTTGCATGACAGTGAATACCAATTAACAAAAAATGAATTATCAAGTCAAGAATACCACTGCTATTACATTTATATGTCACTTTATACTTCTCATTATAATTTATACATATGTTGTGACCTTTCTTTTTCTCTTTTCATGTAATTAGCTTGTGCTAATATATTTTAGAATGTTCTTTGTCTCAATAGTGATCATAGGAGCCTATAGTTCTAGGATATGAACATGAAGAATATTTCATATTGCTTACAAACTACTGTTTGGAATATGGAAAGTATTTTTCTAATTGTCATTAGAACAATGAATATATGATTTTCTATTTTCTAACTTGCATAGTTTGAAATCCTTTTAGTGGATAACTTACCAGCATCTTCTTCATGATATTGCCTCTAAACTCTACAAATTGATTCCTTTACATTTTTGCCATCTTTTAGATTCAAATTTACATGAAATTATTATTTCAAAAGTCCAACTAATGGTCTATGATTGCTTATGCATCATATCCTAGTTCCTATCACTCTTTTTTCTTAGAATAGTGAAAACATTAACTTATCTCAAGTTTCTTTATATTTTATTATTCATCAAATTTTACTTACCTTGTCTCAAGTTTCTTTACCAATTATATGATGATATGAGCAATAACTAATGAAGCTAATGTTTGCAATTAGACTTAAAGTTGAAGATGTCCTAAAGGGATTGTTTTCTTAAGGTCTGTTGATGTTTCCTATGCTTCTAAAACTGCCGAAATGTTGTTTAAGCTTTTCAGGGAGATGGTGTTATATGTTGGAGCAGAAAATGTTGTTCACATTGTGATCGATAATGCTACCAATTATGTTGATGCTGGTAGGTTACTGGAAAAAGAGTTTCCTAAATTGTATTGGTCTCCTTGTGTTGCTCATTGCATCAGTTTGATGTTGCAAGACTTTGGAAAGTTTGAGGAAGTAAGTGACATTGTTTCACATGCCTAAAAACTAAGTACATATATAGTCATTATTATGCATTATTCTTGATGAGACATCATATAGGTAGAAGAGACATACTTTGTCCAGCTCCAACTCAGTTTGCAACTAATTTCATTGCCTTGAAAAGCATAATGACCCAGAAGGATGCATTAAGGGCTATGGTGACATCTAGGGATTGGACAGGGTCAACTTATGCCAAAGACTCCAAGGCTAAAATATTTGTGGAACAAATCTTAGACTCTGGTTTTTGGAAACAATTTGTTGATATTGTGAAGCTTACAGAGCCATTAGTTCGTGTGTTACGTATTATTGATAGTGAAGATAAACCTGCCATGGGTTTTCTTTACCAGGCTATGTTAAGGCCAGAGAGGAGATGGTTAAGAGATTTAAGAGAAATAAGAGGAAAGTGGAGCCTTATTTGGAGGTCGTTAATAGGCGTTGGGATTCACAGCTTTGCAAAGATCTACATACAACTGGTTATTGGTTAAATCCAGCTTGTAGATTCAATGCTGAAGAATTTGAGAAGCATAGGAAACACAATATGGCATTTTGGAACTCATTGATAGGTATACACATGAAGATCTTGAGTTTCAAGATAAATTAAATGAAGGCATGAGGATGTAAAAATTTCATAGCCTAATCCTTTCTTGAAGACACAATAGTCTTCTCAAGGATCTTCTTTAACTCCCTGTTGGAAACCTCCGCTTGACCCTTTGTTTAAGGATGGTAGGGAGAAGCCACTTTTGTAGTGCTCCAACACCTTTTGCAACTGCCCATTGCAAAAATGTGACCCACCATCACTGATAAGCACTCTTGGGACTCAAAAGAGGGAAAAGATGTTCTTCTTGATGAACTTAATGACTATTTTAGAGTCATTCTTTTAAGTAGCAACAACTTCTACCCACTTGGAGACATAATCCACAACCACCAAAATATATTCATTGCCATATGAAGGAGGTAAGGGGCCTACAAAGTAAAAGTCCCAACAATCAAAAACTTCAACTTCAATTATATTCTGCAGGGGCATCTCATTCCTTTTGGAAATACCTTCTATTCTCTGGCATTGGCCAAAATAAAGCACATGATCATGAGCATCCTTGAAGATAGAAGTCCAAAAGAACCTGAACTGTAACACCTTTGTAGTTGTCCGGTCTCCATTGTCCTCCATAGGGTGAATTGTGACAGTGCCACAAAATACTCATGGATTCATCCTTTGTGACACACCTTATCAACAAGTTATCTGCTCCAAGCTTGAACAGACGAGGATCATACCAATCATAGTAATTTGCATCACATAGAAACTTCTTTCTTTGATGCCAATTGAAATCAGTAGGAATAATCCTAGCTACCTTAAAATTGGCAATATTTGCAAACCAAGGCCGCTCATTCACAGACTACAAGGATTCATCTAGAAATTCATCATGATTCTCCTTCTCTTTAAGTGTGACGGCTTCATTTACAAATCTGGACAAGTGATCAGCCACAAGGTTCTCGCACCCCTTCTTGTCTTTAATCTCAAGATCAAACTCTTGCAGCAAAAGCACCCACCTTATTAGCCTGGGTTTAGAGTCAACCTTAGTCAGAAGATATTTGATAGCCACATGATCGGTGAAAAGAATGACCTTGGAGCCAATCAAGTATGATCTGAACTTTTCCAGTGTGTAGACAATGGCTAGCAACTCTTTTTATGTGGTGGCATAATTTAGTTGTGCATCATTTAGGACCTTGCTAGCGTAGTATATTGAGTGAAACACCTTATTTCTCAGCTGTCCTAGCACTGCCCCCATAGCATAGTCACTAGCGTCATACATTAGTTCAAACTCTTGACTCCAATTCTGGGCAACAATCATAGGCGCTAAAATGAGCTTCTCCTTCAGAGTGTGAAAAGCCAACATACATTCCTCATTAAATTTGAAAACGGCATCCTTGTTCAACAGATTGTTCAAGAGCTTGGCAATCTTGGAAAAGTCTTGGATGAACCTCTGATAAAATTCGACGTGTCCAAGGAAACTTTGAACTCCTTTCACATTAGTAGGTGGAGGTAGTTTCTCAATAACATCAACCTTTGCCTTGTCCACTTCAATCCCTCTAGAAGAGATCTTGTGGCCTAAGACAATTCCTTCTGGACCATGAATTGACATTTTTCCTAGTTTAGCACTAAATAGGTTTGCACACACCGCTGCAACACCAACTCCAGATTGGACACACAATGATCAAAAGAAGATCCAAAAACTAAGAAGTCATCCATAAACACCTCGATGCATTTTTCTACGAGGTTCGCAAAAATAGCCAGTATGCATCTCTGGAACGTGGCAGGGGCATTACATAATCCAAATAACATCCTTTTGTGAGCAAAAACACGAAATGGACATGTGAAAGTAGCTTCTTTTGCTATTTAGGATCCACTGCAATCTGGTTGTACCCCAAATACCCATCCTAAAAACAATAAAAGTCTTGCCCAGATAGCCACTCCACCATCTGATCCATGAATGGCAGAGGGAAACGGTTCTTCCTTGATGCATCATTTAGTTTGCGATAATCAATACACATCCTCCACCCAGTGACAGTCCGTGTAGGGATGAGATCATTCTTCTCGTTGCGAATCACTGTCACACAACCTTTCTTAGGCACCACTTGGACTGGACTCACCCAGGCATTGTAAGAGATTGGATAGATTTGTCCTGTTTCAAGCAACTTGAGGACTTCTTTGCACACTTCCTCCTTCATAGATGGATTTAGTCTCCTCTGCGATTGCTTAACCGGTTTGTAATCAGCTTCCATCATTATTTTGTGCATGCAATAGGATAGGCTGATCCCTTTAAGATCATAGATGTGTCACCCTATTGGTACCTTATGCTTCTTAAGCACTTCCACAAGATGTGCTTCTTCAGCTGAAGACAAGGTCCTACTGATAACCACTGGGTTGGCATATTTTTGTTCCAGGAAGACATACTTAAGGTGAGGAGGTAGCACCTTCAACTCAACCTTCAGTTTTTCCACAAGAGTGTCCTTTTTCAGCTCTTAAAAGATATATTCCCCATGAGGAATTTCCTTTGATCTATCCAAATCCTCAACACAAGCTCTGAGGTCTTTATCCTCTTCAATAGAGAGCCAATCTACAGCGTTCATGAGGGCTTTATCCAGTGATGACTGTCGTGCAAATTGATGCACTGTAAGTTTTGCTTCCTATTGAATTGCCTCCACTTTAAAGCATGTTTTGCGGTCACTGGGATGTTTCATAGCTTCAAACAAGTTGAAGGTTACTTTTTGATCTTCAACACTCATCTCCAGATTGTCATTCCCCATATACACTACATATTTTGCTGTAAGCATGAACGGTCTACCCAGAATCAAGGGTAACTCAGAGTCTTCTTCTATGTCCATGATCACAAAATCAACTGGAAAAGTGAATTGTCAAACCTTAACCAAGACATCCTCAACTATACCATATGGTCGCGTGATAGATCTATCTACAAGCTACATGGTCATCTTAGTTAGGAGTATCCTCAGATTGCCAATCCTTCAGCACAAAGACAAGGGCATCAGATTAATGCTCGCCCCCAAACCTATAAGAGCCTTTCCAACAGATACCGATCCGATAGAGGATGGAATGGTCACACTCTCGGGATCCTTGAATTTTTGTGGCAGGATTCTCTAAATAACAATGCTGCATTTTCCCTCTACCACTATTTTCATTATTGATTTACTTGCTCTCCTTATGAGCAGATCTTTCAAGAATTTTGTGTACATCAACATTTGTTGTAGAGCCTCACCAAATGGAATGGCGATCTCTAGCTTCTTAAAGATGTCCAAAAAACGGGCAAAGTAGTGTTCTTTCTCCTTCTTAGATGGCACCAAAGGATATGGAACATCCTTAGCATGAACTATTGGTGCTACATTCATGGCACGGGCAAAGTAGCGTTCTTTCTGCTTCTTAGATGGCACCAAAGGATATGGAACATTCTTAGCATGAACTATTCGTGCTTCATTCTTAGCTTCCCTCACTAACTTTTGGTCTTGGATGTTAAGACCTCACCACCCTTCTCCAAACCACTTTTTTTTCTTCTTTCTCATTTTTTTCATTTTGTTTTTCTCTCTCATTATTCTATTTATTTTCAGACTCTCTTTTTTCTCTCATCTTCATCTCCATCACTAGCATCTTCTACAACTCCCTCATCAAACTCAAGACACTCTTTTTTCTTGCTCCTGGTTACCATTACCTTGCATTCTTCCTTCAGATTTTGCTCGGTATTGGTAACAAAGTTTCTGGAGGATTTCTTTGCCATCTGCTTCGCCAAATGGCCCACCTGTACCTCAAGATTCTTGATGGTCGACTCAGTGCTCTTATAATTGGAAATAGAGACTTGCATGAATTGAGTTAAAGTGTCTTCCATCTTGGATGTTCGATCATAGAGGTTAAGACCCTGGTTAAGAGGTCTATTAGACGGCCCCTGTTGGTCCTTGTTGAAGTTGTTACTAGGATGAAACCTCCAATTTTGGTCTTGGTTTTGAGAAAAATTGCCCCCTGGATGGTAACCTGAGTTTCCCCCTTGATGAAAGCCTTGGCGATTTTGATTAGCCATATAATTAACTTCCTCGAACGCCTCTTCTTGAGTCATACACAAACCTGACTCATGAGCCATTCTACACAAAGCACACACGCCAACTTGCATCATAGAAGGTGAAGCTGGCTAAACTGCATGTAGTTGTTGAGGAAGAAACTCAATGTGTTTGTGAGGGTCTCCAATTGCTTGGCTAGGAGCTTGTTTTGGGCCAACAGTGCATCTTACGATGTAAGTTCAATGAAGCTCTTCTTGGAAGGAGTATATGTTCTATCTCAAAGGATAGCATGATTGCTTGCAGCCATATTCTCAATCATCTACATTGCTTCATCAGGGATTTTTAGTTTAATCTTTCAACCAACGGATGCATCTAAAAGCTTCTTTGAATGGGTCGTAATCCATCTATGAACATGTTGAGCTGGATAGGCTCACTAAACCCATATATGAGAGTCTTGCGGAGCATCCCATGGAAGCGATCTAGAGCTTCACTTAGTGATTCATCAGGAAACTGGTGGAAAGATGAGATTTTTGCATTACCCTCGGCTGTCTTAGATTTTGGAAAGTACTTCTTCAAGAATTTCTCAACCACCTCCTCCCATGTCCTAAAACTATTACCTTTGAACGAGTGCAACCATTTCTTAACTTCACCGGTCAAAGAAAACGAGAACAAGTTGAGGCGGCTGGCATTTTCTGAGACTCCAGCAATCTTAATTGTACATATTTCAATGTAGGTAGCCAAGTAAGTGTAAGGGTCTTCATTGGGAAACCCATGAAAAAGATTTTCATGTATGAGTTGGATGAGTGAATGTTGGTAATAAATATTTGTTGCTTGAATATCAGACCGCATAATACTTGTAAAGTATTGCGGCATTATGCAACTGGAGTAATCCTCCAACGTTACCCTTTGTGGTTGGTCGTCTACCATTGGAGGCTCCTCAAAGATAGGAGGATGGTTGTACACAATTGGCTCATCTTCCAATGTAAGAGGATGGTTTGAAGATGATGAAGATGAAGAGTCTACCTTTTCTCCTTGCCTTCTTGCCTCCTTCTTGCTGCGTTGTTCCTTCAACAGGTGGCTTCAATTTTTGGATTCAATGGAAGAAGATCGTCTACCTGAGTTTTACCTCGTAGATAAGAATGAAAACACCAGAAAACAAATTAACAAGGTTAACGAATTAAAATACAAAATAGAATAAAGATAAAGAATCAAAGAATAAAGAATAATTGCTTAAAAATGAGAGCATAAAAATACCGAGTACAAGGAACAAATTCCCTGACAATGCTGCCAAAAAATTGTTAACACTTTGGAAAGTGTACCAATTTGTCCAAGTAGTAATAAAACGGTAAATCCGAGTGTCGAGTCCACAAGGACTTTGAATGCATTTAGTGATTGTAAACGTCTAATTAATGAATTAAATTGATTTTTCAGAGTAAAACATATAATTAAATTCAACGTAATTTAAACTATGAACCAGAACAAGTGCAAGGGAAGAGACACAAACAATAGGAGGGTTGCAGTGATGGTTGATGCAGGATGTGAAGTATGTTGGGGGCTCAACTAACCGAAACTATCCTTGATGCAATATTAAAGATTTTTCGTTATTTAACATTATTTTCATATTACCTTCGTCTACTAATCTACTCTAACCATGATTCCTCAAGTGAAAGAGTTTAAACCACCTAATTTTACTATAAATCCCTTAAGAGCTACGTTAAACGATTTGCATTAAGAATAAAGATTGGCTAACAAAACCATTCTATCCCTAGATATGACTCACTTTGATGTTCTTTTCAGTTCTTAGGAAATAACCACTTTCCAATGCATAAAACCTAAAACAAAACATGAGCATGGATTATCAAACCACAAACATGACAATAAACTCAAAAAAACAACAATAATACGAAGATAATATTAAATAAATGGTGAGAATCATTACATCAAAAGGGTTTGGTTGTTGAGCTCCCAATAATGGGTAGTTTAGTCTCTCATTGTCATAAGAGGCTTACAAAACAATGGAAAACTAAAGACAATGGAGAGGAATGGAGGAACAATTGTCAAGAAGCAAGCTTCAATGAGGTGGAAAATGCCCTCCTTCATGCCCTAGCTTCACACCCTTGCTTCTGTTCTAAATAATCTTTGTTTCCCTCCTTTTTTTCCTTAAAATGGAGCCCAACTTGTATTTTTCGACGTGGTCATGCACTAAGCACGCCTGTAGAGTCCAGTTGGATAAGTGGTCACGCGCTAAGCTAGCTGGTCGCGCTGAGCGGGTTTGGTGTGCTAAGCGGGCGTGTCGCGCTGAGCGCTATGCTTTAAACCCTCAATCCACCTTCCATGTTTTTCCTGTGAAATTTATACAAAAAATACAACTTACACATTATAAATCAACTAATTTTAGCATCTACTAGATAAAAACTCAGAAAAAGCTAAATTCCTATGCTTTAATCACAAAAGGAAGTGTTAAAAGAGGAAAAATAAGATAATTGTTATGTGATTTACATGTAACTTTACATATGCATAGCAATTATCATTGATCAAAATGTTTTATTCCTTTTTATGTGTGCAATTTGTGTATTATTGGGTTTAGAATTTGGTATTTTCTATATGGGTTTACATTTAGTTGAGAATTTAGTCTAATTGTGATTTTTCTATATGGGTTTACAACTGATGCTCTTGTTTCTACTGGTCTTTCCAAGCTTGGATACACCTATGTTAATATAGGTATATGAAATGAAACAAATAATTTTCAATTCTCTTATTATTATTAATTTATTGTTTTTGTACTTTTTTACTTTGCAAAATGTCATAAGCTAAGCAGTTAACCTTAATCCACAATTTTCCATTATTGCAAATGATTGTTGGGCTGAATTAAATCAGGATGCTAAGGTATGGTTCTTATGGTTTTTACATGCTTCATTTGCATTTTCACTTTCTTATTGTCTCCTTGAAAGTTCTCACATTCAATTAAATTTCTTTTTCTTCAAACATGTTTATAAGCTATTATTGTTGTATTGCTATAGGGTAATCTTGTAGAAAAATCAACATTTCCTTCTGGAATCAAAGCTCTTGCAGATTATGTTCAAAACAAACGTCTTAAGATTGGAATTTATTCAAATGTTAGGTACATAGACTTAGCTAAACACCTAACCAAATTCGTTCCATGTGCTTTTTTCAACTACTTTTAACTAAGCTTTAGGTTGGTCAATTTTGCAGGTATTTTACTTGTAGCAATGATGGATCAAAACCAACTGATAGGTAGTCATAAGTATATTTCCGTATTAGTGTTAATCTTATTTGATCAAATTGAATATTTTAACATTCCACTTTGTTCTTTACTTCTTTATATGTAATCTTGAAAACTATGGTCTTCATATGAATAGACCCTATTATGACTCGAGCTTTAATGATGGTTAGCCATCCAATCTTCTTCTCACTATGTGAATGGTAATTTTATTTGTTTTAATATTTTATTGCTCCACCAATAAAATATTAAAACAATATGCTGCTCTATTTTTAATATTCTTTGACATGATTAAAAGTTAGATGTTTCTTCTGGTCAAATATCACTTGGTATAGTAGTTGTGATTGATTCTTTCTTCTCTCTCTCTCTCTCTCTCTCTCTTTGTTTCTCTTCTACGCTTCCTTCTCCATTTCTCCGACGATCCCACTCCGTCGTTGCACCCCAACCTTCGCGCCGCTGCGTCACCTTCTCCACCAAATCCATCTCCTCTGTCTTTTTCTTTCTCTTCCTCCATCTTCTCCTCTCTTTTTCTTTTTTGTCTTATCTTTCTTTTTCTTCCTCATCGCACCACTACACATGAGTTGTTGATTTTTTATGACATTATTTCTAGATTTAATTGATTTTAATAAAATAGTTTACTCTTTGTTTCAACAGGTTTCGTGTGGAAGTCAGAGTTGCCCAACCAAATGAAACTGCTTACTTTGTATTATTTGATTGAGAATGTAAAATTCTAATTAAAGAATCTGCAAGTGAAATCAAACAAAAAATGATTGGTGAGGTCTTACCTTTGTCTAATGTTTAATAGTTTGATTTTTTATGGGTTTTTGAATGTAAAATAATTTTATTTTCAATTTTTTTATTTGACAGGTGGACGATTTTGATCCCAAGGATTATCCTAATGCTATAGACAGGATGTTGGGTAAGAAGTTGACTTTCAGGTTTAAGGTTGTACCAAGTAACACCCGTTTTTCTGTATCTCATATATCTGAGGATGAAGATTTTAAAATTCAATCTTGAAAAAATTTCATGTTGTTGTTGTTGAGGTAAAACCTTATCTTTAATTAATTTAGATGTAAGTGTATTTTTTTCTGAGGTAATTTTTATGTTTTAATAATTTAATCTTTATGATTTTACTTGATATGTCTAGGTGGTTTCAAATGTTGGGAAAGAAATATCATGCTGATTTGTCTGAAATAATGATGATATGGATGATAGCGTAAATGGAATCCTAATCATGAAAATTAATTTTGAGTATTTTTTTCATATTATAAATCTATTAAATATTTCTACACTGAATGTATTTTTTTCTTCAAAACTTCTCAGCAATGCTTCTCTGCAACTGTTGAATCTGATCCTTATAATGCACAATTTGTCCCAACACCACGTTCTTCGTCAAACAGGAGGTTTAAGTTTGAAGCTTCAGCCTCAATATAGGTCTTGGTGGGTGTATGCTTTTTAAAGTTTTCGGTCCCAAGCAATTTGAATTAGAGTTATTATTGCTTGCATATTAGTTTCATTCTCAAGCAAAGATATTATATGTTTTATATGAATGACATGTACAAATTCAAGGTCTAGGGTTCTACCTTTTAACTTTATTAGGAGATTCTTATATATTGTTCTTGTGGCATTGTTTGAGTTTTATTTTGGTTGTCAATAATTTTTGTTACATCCTATTTTATTTTTTTACCATAGCAATCAGATTTTAATTTCTTTTAACCATTTTTACCATAGTGGTGGAAAATAAAATATTGTTCACTTTTAATTTCTTTAAAATTTGCTTTTGGTATTGTTCTCCAATCAGAATTGGACTTTAACCTTGGTATGGTAGTCTGCCTAATAGAGGTTTGCATTAAGCATAGCATATGTTAGTGAACCTTTCATTCTGATTGGAGAGCAACACAAAAAGCACCTAATGAATTGCATCTTGTCCTTTATTGTGTATCATATGAAAATAGTTAGTGATTCTAACTATTAAAAACACTTTTCCCTGTAATTTTTGTCCTTTTAAATTGATTGTTTAGTTAAAATACTCAATTTACAATGGAGTTGGCTGGAACTAAAGCTGGACATATACCGAAATGTTATTTTATGGATATGTCTAAAGACTCCATTCCCATGTCTGTGTTTTCAGACACACCACAAGGTAAATAATATTCATGTTTAGTGACTGTGTATTGAAAGTTACTTTAGTCGATAATTAAGCTCATTGTTATCTATATCTTTGTTTGATGTGAAGTAGCAGCCATTATTTGAACACTCTAAGTTGTATATTACTTTCATATTATTTTCTTATTCTGTTGTCATTAAATTATCACCTGTTTCATGGAACAACTAAGTGAAAAGAAGGTGTTCCTTCATAAAAGAAACAAATGAAGGTGTTCACTTATTTTAACTCTATAGGTTGAAATAAGTGGACCTCACGCATATCATTGTTGTTTTTGGTCCCTCCTATTCATAAATTATGTTCTGGTCATTCCTAGCCATAAATCCTTAAGTTCTTTTTGCAATAACTAGCCTTGACAATTCATACTTTGGTAATGAGCAACGATAAGATAAGTCAATGTAGGTTTTGGTTCCTTCTAGCTCAATGATCACAACTGTCCAAGTTTGAAAAAAGGTTTTATGGCAAATACACGATTGAGACTTATAGATTCTTATTACTAAATTTTAAACTAGTTCAACATTGTTAGATAGTGATTTTATATTATATAAGGCTAAAACTAACTATATATTTGACTAAAATTTATATCAAGCTATCATGTATTAGTAGTGAGCATAAGAAAAGTACAAAAATATATAATTAAATGCTACAATGATAAGTTTCTGATAATAAATCATATTCTTTCGATGTGGGTTTTGGGCACCAATCATATTATTATATGTGATTTCATTTTTTAGGAATTACTAATACATGGGTGATGAGGTTTAGGTTGGTTGTCAAAGTACTTATTAACCAATATGTTTTTTGTACATGTTCAGGTTGGAAGTCAAAGTCTCATAAGAATGGCTCTTTAAAGTTTGTCCTGTGGAATAAAGAGTCCACTATGCTTATTAACCAAATTGCTGCTAACATCAAGAATCAGTTGATTCTGGAGGTATGGATGTGTCAAAAATGAGTTTCATTACCAAATATCACAATCGTAATTTACGTATTAAACTCTCCCTTATACGCATATCTCAAATATGTTCATGCGTGATGGCAAATTTGATCCAATGTCATTTCATGAGGCAATTGACAAAGTGCTCAAAAGACAATTTGTGTTCAAAATTAAAGTTGTTCCAATAGTTTTCGCTTTTTGTTATGGAATTATGTGAAGATAAAGAACTTATTGCATTAGCACTAAAACAATTGGAGGTCCTCAAGTGATTCAGGTCATGAAATACTGTATCTATATATGCAAAGTATGAGTGTTAAGCAACTTTTATTGCTGCTGTTAAACTCAAGAATTTGATTCCAACTGTATACAAGATTTTTCTATCACACAGACAGAAAAGTCAGTTTCCTCTGGGCATGACTTTGATGATACACATGAGTATATGTTTCTAATAACTATGTTTATAGATTTATCTAGTCAACAAAATGTGATATTTATATTTTGTTTCAAAATATGTAGCAAACTATATCTGGTAGTGCAGACTAAGATCCTGAAACGTTGGACAACGTTTCACACCAGTCAAAAGGTTATCCTCTGAATCAAAGTTACATTAAGTTATTTATTCAAATGAATGATAACTAGTAGTAAAACAAGAGCACGTGGCTACATATAGATGTGTTAACATCTAAACCATAATATCGTCACTGCATATGACAGATTTTCACTTCCTGTTAACCCCAACACAAATAAAAGGTCCCAATATGAGTATATCTTTACATTCATAATATGACTAAATAATGCAAAATTATTTACAATCAATGGAGGAAGAGTGCAAAGATTGGTTCTAAATGGAAGTCTTTTACAAATTATCATAATTTGGAGGCTGACCACAAAATTATATTTGAGTTCTTAAATCCAAAATCTAACTTTATTTTATTTTGGATTGATTAATTATAATTTAAGTGCATCATACTCTATAAACTTATGAGATAAATAGACACTGTTATTTTATAAAATAAATTACATATTCCAATCTTATTAGTTTTGGTTCTCATTTACTAAGTTCTACACAATTACAACTAAATGTATATAATTATATTATACATTTAATTTGGCAGCTTACCCATGCGTCCCCACAATAAATGTATATAATTATATTATACAATTACAACTAAATGTATATAATTATATCACAGTCATTCCCGATTTAACACAATAAAACATCAATAGTCAAATAGTGACTACACTAATTTATTTGTTTCAGGCAGTGATATTGAGAAAGGATTATCTCTTTTCTTAACTGTTGGATTGTCCTCAAATTTGGTCAGTATGTTCCTCTCTTGTGATACATCAATTTGACCGTTGGGACTTGCTAGTTGTTATTTCTGGTGGTAGAAATTAATTTCGTACAAAAGCCTATTTTGTATGTTTGTCTCTTGTGATGGTTTGGTACAACTTTTGTTGAAGTTGTTTGTTGATTGTAATGGTTCTTGGAACCCTTCTGTAATCCCACTTTATTGATAGTGAAGAATTTGGGTGGACTCCGAGATCGGTCCCGTGGTTTTTATTTCTCACACTGAGAAGGTTTTCCATGTTAAAAATTGTGTTGTGTTGCTTGCATAATTATTGTTTGTGCATAAAGTATTTTGCTTGTGCAAGACCATTCATAACAGGTCCTGGAAGGGAAAATTTGTATCTTTTTCCCAACAACTGGTATCAAAGCCAGGTTATTTTACCTGTTGACTTGTGATTAATTATGGAGGTTAATACAAGTAGAATGGTTACACTAAATGGTTCAAATTATCATGTATGGAAAGGAAAGATGGAAGATCTTCTGTATGTGAAGGAGTATCACTTAGTCGTCTTTGGTACTGAGAAACCAACAAATAAAACTGATAAAAAATGGAAGTTGATTCATCGACAGGTTTGTGGTTATATCAGGCAGTGGGTGGATGATAATGTTTTGAATCATATTAGTGATGAGACAAATGCACAAATGTTGTGGAACAAGCTTGAACAACTGTTTGCAAGAAAGACTGGAAACAACAAACTCTTGTTAATTAAGCAGATGATGATGTTAAGGTATCAAGAAGGTACCTTCATGACTGATCACTTGAATAAATTTCAAGGAATTATTCTTCAGCTAGCAGGAATGGGAATCAAGTTTGAAGATGAAGTACAAGGGTTACGGTTGCTTGGTACTTTGCCAGACTCGTGGGAGATGTTTAGAATGTCTCTATCTAATTAATCCCCTGATGGTATAATCAGCATGGATTTGGTGAAGAGTAGTATCTTAAATGAAGAAATGAGAAGAAAGACACAAGTTTTGTCTTCTCAATCAGAAGTCTTAGTTACTGAAAGAAAGGGGAGAAGTAAAAGCCGAGGTCCGAAGAATAGAGATAAAGGAAGAAGCAAGTCTAACAAGTTTGTCAATGTTGAGTGTCACTATTGTGGTTTGAAAGGACATATAAAGAAGTATTGCCGAAAAATGAAGAAAGATAGTAAACAAGGGAAGTTGAAAGATAATAAGAATGACGAAGGTGGTAAAGATGATCGAGTTGCTACTACCACTTCAGATTTCCTCCTTGTTTATGATTGTGAAGCAATTAATCTTATGTCATGAGACCAACTGTGTGATAGATACTGAAGCAAGCATTCATGCTACATCTAGCAGGAATTTCTTTACATCTTACGAATCTGGTGATTTTGGAATTGTCAAGATGGGTAATGATGGCTTGGCCAATGTGATTGGAGTTGGAGATGTGTGCTTGGAGACTAGCAATGGCACAAGGTTAGCCTTGCATGATGTTAAACATATTCTTCATATTCGTTTGAATTTGATTTCAACAGGAAAACTTGATGATGAAGGATTTTGTAACACATTCAATGATGGTCAATAGAAGCTCACTAAAGGTTCAATGATTGTGGCTAGAGGCAAGAAGTGTTCATCATTGTATATTACACATGCAAGGATCTCTATAGGGAAAATTAATGTTGTAGAAGACGAAGATACAATGGAGTTGTGGCACAAGAGGCTTAGTCACATTAGTGAGAAAGGCTTAGCTCTTTTAGCTAATAAGAAGCAGCTTCCAGGATTGAAGAAAGCACCATTGAAGAAGTGTTCTCATTGCTTAGTAGGAAAGCAAAATAAAGTTGCATTCAAGAGTTCCCCTCCTTCAAAAATGCCAGCTACACTTGATTTAGTATACTCTGATGTTTGTGGTACTATGAAGACAAAAACACTTGGTGGTGCTCTTTATTTTGTCACTTTCATAGATGATCATTCAAGGAAGACATGGGTTTACACCTTGAAGATAAAAGATCAAGTGTTGGATGTGTTTAAGTAGTTTCAGGCCTCAGTTGAGAGACAGACTGGGAGGAAGTTGAAGTGCATCAGAACAGATAATGGTGGAGAGTACACAGGTACTTTTGATCATTATTGCAGACAACAAGGCATCAGACATCAAAAGACGCCTCCTAAGACTCCTCAGTTGAATGGTCTTGCTGAGAGGATGAATAGGACACTGGTTGAAAGAGTTAGATGCTTACTCTCACAGTCACAGTTGCCTATGTCATTTTGGGGTGAGGCTTTGAGCACTATTGTTCATGTTTAAATCTCACACCATGTGTTCCATTGCAATTTGATGTTCCAGAGAAAGTTTGGACTGGTAGGAATGTTTCCTATAATCATTTGCGTGTCTTGGGGTGCAAGGCTTTTATGCATATCCCCAAAGATGAGAGATCCAAACTTGATGTTAAAACATGACAGTGTGTCTTTATTGGATATGGACTTGATGAGTTTGGCTACAGGTTCTATGATCCAGTAGAGAAGAAACTCTTCAGAAGTAGAGATGTTGTGTTTATGGAAGATCAGACTATAAAGGATATAGAGAAATCAAAGATTTCAATGCTAGAGAATAATCATGATTTGATTGACTTGGATCCACCTCCTATTTCATTTGATCCACCATAAGTTGAGGAAGAACATGGTATAGGTGATTTAGATGGCACAGATGCTCCACAACCCATGGAAAACCATGATATTGTTGATGAGCAGTTCCCTCGACCAGAGACTACTACTGATGCTCCTCCTAAGAGATCTACTAGGGGTCGAGCACCTTCCACCAGATATCCTGCAAGTGAGTTTGTGTTGATGACTGATTCAGAAGAACCAGAATGCTTTGAAGAAGTTATGGAAGATGAGCACAAGAGTAAGTGGATTGAAGCCATTCATTTTGAGATGCATTCATTGCATGAGAATCACACTTTTGATCTTGTAAAATCGCCTAAGGGAAAGAGATATTTGAAGAACAAGTGGGTGTACAGGGTGAAACAAGATGAAGTTACTTCACAACTCAGGTATAAAGCAAGATTAGTTGTCAAGGGGTTCAGTCAGAAGAAAGGCATTGATTTCAATGATATATTTTCTCCAGTTGTAAAAATGTCATCTATTCGAGTGGTTATAGGCCTAGCTGCTAGCCTAGACTTAGAAATTGAGCAAATGGATGTGAAGACAACTTTTCTCCATGGTAAATTGGAAGAGGATATTTACATGGACCAGCCAGAGGGTTTCATTGTGAAAGGGAAAGAAGATTATGTTTGCAAACTGAAGAAAAGTCTCTATTGCTTGAAGCAAGTACCAAGACAATGGTATAAGAAGTTTGAGTTTGTTATGGGGGAGCAAGGTTACCAAAAGATTAATTCTGACCATTGTGTATTCTTTCAAAAATTCTTTGATGATGATTTTATCATATTGTTGCTCTATGTTGATGACATGTTAATTGTTGGCAGAAATTCTTCTAGAATTAGCACATTGAAGAAACAGTTAAGTGAGTACTTTGCTATGAAGGATTTAGGGCTAGT
The DNA here is from genome assembly GCA_007407185.1 of Glycine tomentella. NCBI lineage: Eukaryota > Viridiplantae > Streptophyta > Magnoliopsida > Fabales > Fabaceae > Glycine > Glycine tomentella. Next base: position 221,534 of record PYAF01001612.1, on the reverse strand, counting down.
AAAGAAGATTCTTGGCATTCGAATCGTTCGAGATAGAAATGAGAAAAAAATGTTCTTGTCACAAGAACAATATATCAAGAAGGTTCTTGAGAGATTTTGTATGAGCAATGCTAAAGTGGTTAATACTCCTTTTGCTACCCACTTTAAGCTAAGTGTTCAACATAGCTCTTCCAGTGATAAGGAGAAGGAAGATATGGCTAAGGTGTCATATGCCTCAGTAGTAGGAAGTTTGATGTATGTTATGGTTTGCACCAGACCAAACATAGCTCATGCAGTTGGCGTTGTTAGCAGGTTCCTTTCTAATCCAGGAAAGGAGCATTGGAACACGGTTAAATGGATAATGAGATATCTTCGTGGCACTTCTAGTTTGAGTCTAAGATTTGGGATTGGTGAGTCAGTGCTTGTTGGATACACAAATTCTGATATGGCAGGTCATGTGAATACTCGTAAGTCTACTTCAGGTTATATGGTTACATTTACTGGTGGTGCCATTTCTTTGGCAGTCAAGATTGCAAAAGTGCATTGCACTTTCTACAATAGAGGCAGAATTCATTGCAGCAACTGAAACATGTAAAGAGTTGTTATGGATGAAGAAGTTTTTGGGAGAGCTTGGTGTCACTCAAAAGAAATATGTGTTACTTTGTGATAGCCAAAGCGCCATACACCTAGCCAACAACTCTACCTTTCGTCAAAGGTCCAAACATATTGATGTAAGGTATCATTGGATAAGAGATGTGCTAGGAGCTAAGAAATTAGTGTTAGAGAAAGTTCATACTGATGATAATGGTTCCGATATGATGACAAAGGCACTTCCTAGAGAGAAGTTTGAATTTTGCCGGCTTGTTGCCGGTATGGAATTCACTTGATGATTGATGTTTGGAATCTCCCTCATTGGACTGGAGGGGGAGATTTGTTGGGCTTGAATCCCAAGTCAAGCCCAGCCAAATAAGAAAATATTAGGGTCCCTTCTTTTAATAGGTGGCAGTTAATTTGAAAACACAAGAGAGAGAAAAAGGAGAGGAGAAAGAAAACATCAAAATTCGCATGTTGAGAAGGGCAGAAACTGTTATCCTTCAATCTTCTCAATCTCTATTTTTAACTGTTAGATCTTACTGAAACTTTTACATCATGTTCATGACTCACCAATATTAACATCTAACTGTTGGTTTCTTAAATAGAGGCTTGTAACATCACCGGAAATTCCCAAACCGAACTAGTTCTAAATCCGTTTTCTGAAGCATGCAGCGTTATTGTGAGGACATTTATCTCAGACTAACCGTTGGATCGCGTTCAAACTTTAAGAAAAGGTTACTCAACTCAATTTCTACATTCTGACCATTCAAGATCATTCATTGGAGTGTTTTCAAGAGGGATTGTTTCAACTGCAAATAGAGGTTATCAGAATTCTTGCTCTGTTCTGTCTTGTTTCGGGTAGTGATATTGAGAAAGGCTTATCTCTTTGATTAACCGTTGGATTGTCTTCAAATTTGGTCAGTGTGTTTCTCTCTTGCAATAAGTCAATTTGACCGTTGGGATTTATTAGTTGTTATTTCTGGTGGTAGAAATTAATTTCATACAAAAGTCTTTTTTGTATGTTTGCCTCTTATGATGGTTTGGTACAACTTTTGTTGAAGTTGTTTGTTGATTGTAATGGTTGTTGGAACCCTTTTGTAATCTCACTTTATTGATAGTGAATAATTTGGGTGGGCTCCGAGATTGGTCCCGTGATTTTTATTTCTCATATTGAGAAGGTTTTTCACGTTAAAAATTATTTTGTGTTGCTTGCATAATTATTGTTTGTGCACAAAGTATTTTGCTTGTGCAAGACCGTTCATAACAGGTTCTGGAAGGGAAAATTTGTATATTTTTCCCAACAATATATACATGAATAGAATGAAAAAAACATAATGTGATATAATGCAAAATTACACGAAAAAATGTATACAAACATTTTATTAGTCACATCATAAAAACATAACGACAAAGAATAATCTAACTAATAAACAAAAACAACTAACATGCACAAGCACACATGTGTGTGCCAACTAAGCAATTTAATACTCATATCATAAGAACGTTAATAAATATTAAATTTGAAAATATAGAATTTATTGAAAATGACATATAACATGTGTTATACATACATGCACAATTTCATGTAAAAATGTAGACAAAATATTTTATTAGTCATGTCATAAAAACTTAACGAAAAAGAATAGTCTAACTAATAAAAAAAGGACTAACACATAAGAATGATCCGTTAATTAAGTTTCTATTTCTAAAGTATATCTCTATTTTTGAAAGTTGTAAAATGACCTTCTTATTTATTAAAAGAAATGTTAATCATTTTCATAAGCTTATCATTTTTAATTCTTGGGAACAATTTTCCACCTTTTATTGATGGATTTAAGACGTGAAACTTATTCCATTATCTTCACTTTAAATGAAAACTATGAGAACCAACTAATGTATAAAGAAAAAAGAGCAATAAACATGGTGAAAATTGTGCGAAAAGTGAGTGTCATGAGCAATCAGAAAAAACGAGATTTTAGTTTTTAGTTGTTAACGAGACTCACTTTTTCTACTAATTTCACCATGTTTATGTCTCTTTTTGTTCTCAAAGTTAGTTTGTTCTAATAGTTTTCATGGAAGTAGATATAATGAGACAAGTTTCACATCCTAAATTTTAAAAAATAAGTATAAAGTTGTGTCTGAAAATTGAAAATAATAAGTTTTTTGAAAGCACTAATGTGTCATTAATAAAATAAATAGGAAACCATTTAAGAACATTTTTTAAAAAAGAAGAAAAGAAAACCAGTTTTCAAACAATAAAATAAGTTCGGGGGGGGGGGGGGAATTCTTACATTTTGGACTAAAAAAACTGTTAAAATAAAATGACAGGTGACACACATGCACACTTACACGTAAGAGTGCTCACAAAACACTTCATCAGTCAAATAATAAAAAACTTAAAATAAATATTAAATAGACTAATAAAAATTCATTAAAATAAAACATGAAACGTGTTGTACATATCTGGAAAAAAAATATATGACTATTGACTAACATAGACACTAACATGTGTGTGTGCTGACAAGACAATTTAATACTCACACATAAGAATCTTAACAAATATTAAATTGGCAAATAAAGAATTTATTGAAAATGACATATAACATGTGATATACATACATTAAAAGAATGAAAAAACCATAACATGTAGCATACATGCACAATTACACGTAAAAATGTAGACAACACATTTTACTAGTCAAATCATAAAAAGTTAACAACTAAGCATAAACTAGCTAATAAAGAAAGAACTAACACATAAAAATGATATGTTTAAAATAGATCTCTAATTTTGAAAGTTATAAAATGACCTTGTTATTTATTAAAAGACATGTTAATCATGTTCATTAGCTTATCATTTTCAATTCTTGGGCACGATTTTGCACACTTTTATTGATAGGTTTAAGACGCGAAACCTATTCCATTATATTCACTTACATAAAAACTACGAGAACCAACTAATGTATAAAACTAAAACAGTAATAAACATGGTGAAAGTTGTGCGAAAAGTGAGTGTCATGAGCGGTCTGAAAAAATGAGATTTTAGTTTTTAGTTAGTTCCTAGACTCACTTTTCATACAAATTTCACCATGGTTATGTCTCTTTTGCTCTCAAAGTTAGTTTGTTATAATAGTTTTCATGTAAGTGTATATAATGAGTCAAATTTCACATCCTAAATTAAAAAAAAATGTGTTTAAAGTTGTGTTTGAAAATAAAAAATAATAAGTTTTTTGAAAGGGCTAATGTGTCATTAATAAAATAAATAGACAACCATTTAAGAACACTATAAAAACTAGGAAACCAATTTAAAAATAGGAAAATAAATTAAGGGGCAATTCTTACAATTTGGCCTAAAAGCACCGTTAAAAATAAAATGACAATGACATATATGCACACTTACATATAAGTGTGCTGACAAAACAATTTATCTATCACATCATAAAAACTTAAGGACAATTAAGAAACTAGCTAATAAAGAAAGGACCAACACATAAGAATGATGCATTACATAAGTTTCTATTCTAAAATAGATCTCTAATTTTGAAAGTTCTAAAATGATCTTCTTATTTATTAAAAGACATGTTAATCATTTTTATAATCTTATCATTTTCAATTCTTGTTCCCAATTTTCATCCTTTTTTGATGGATTTAAGACGTGAAACTTATTTCGTTATATTCACTTATATGAAAATTATGAGAATCAATTAATGTATAAAGCAAAAGAACAATAAACATGGTGACAATTGTGTGAAAAGTGAGTGTCATGAGCAATCAGAAAAAATGATATTTTAGTTTTCAGTTGCTAACAAGACTCACTTTCCATACTAATTTCACCATGTTTATGTGTCTTTTTGCTATCAAAGTTAGTTTGCTGTAATAGTTTTCATGCAAGTGTATATAATGAGACAAGTTTCACATCCTAAATTAAATTAAATGTGTCCAAAGTTGTGTTTGAAAATAAAAAATAAAACATTTTTTTGAAAATTCTAATGTGTCATTAATAAAATAAATGGACAACCATTTAAGAACTCTATAAAAACTAGGAAACCAATTTAAAAATAGGAAAATAAATTAAGGAGCAATTCTTACAATTTGGCCTAAAAAAACTGTTATAAATAAAATGATACGTGACATATATGCACATTTACACGTAAGAGTACTGACAAAATACTTTATCAGTCACATAATAAAAAACTTAAAAATTAATATTAAATAGACTAATAGAAATTCATTAAAATAAAACATGAAACATGTTGTACATATCTAAAAAAAGTTGAAAAAAATAATAATATATGACTAACATACACACTGACACATGTGTATGCTGACAAGCAGGGGCGGATCCAGAAAAAAAAAATTAAGGGGGGGCACTACTGGCGGGGTTCGAGGGCAGCGCTCCGAAATTTTTTTTAAAAGAAAATTTAAGAAACAAACGATTATAAAAAAAAAAGTGTGAAAAATGGTACAATTCATAAGGGGAAAAATGACAAAATTAGCGTGTGGCCGGTACTTAAAAATAACAAGAGTGTGGTCACTGCATTCATGAAAATTACAAACATACAGACCCACACTCACTCCTCTCTTATTTTTCATTTTTTTATTATTCTTTTTCCATACTTTTCAATTTTTCCTTGTACAAATGTTTAAGCTATTTTTTATTTTACTTTATTATTATAAAAAATTATCCAAAATTTTTTAAACATATTCTTGAGAATTTAAGGGGGGCAGTGCCCATGCTGACAAGACAATTTGATACTCACATCATAAGAATCTTAACAATTATTAAATTGGCAAATAAAGAATTTATTGAAAATGACATATAACATGTGATATACATACACTAAAAGAATGAAAAAAACATAACATGTAGCGTACATGCATAATTACACGTAAAAGTGTTGACAAAATTATTTATCAATCACATCATAAAAAGTTAACGACAAAGCATAAACTAGCTAATAAAGAAAGGTCTAACACGCAAGAATGATCCATTAACTAAGTTTCTATTTCTAAAATAGATCTCTAATTTTGAAAGTTCTAAGATGAACTTCTAATTTATTAAAAGACATATTAATCATTTTCATAAGCTTATCATTTTCAATTTTATAGCACAATTTCAACCTTTTTATGGATTTAAGACGTGAACTTGTTCCATTATATTCATTTGCATGAAAAGTATGGGAACTAACTAATGTATAAAAGAAAAAAAAAGCAATAAACATGGTGAAAATTGTGTGTAAAGTGAGTGTTAAGAGAGTGCAGGAAAAAATGAGATTAGATTTTGTAGTTTTCATATGCTAAAAAGACTCACTTTTCATACTAATTTCATCATGCTTATGTCTATTTTTTCTTTCAAAGTTAGTTTGTTCTAATAATTTTAATGCAAATGTATATAATGAGACCGGTTTCACATCCTAAATTAATAAAAAAAAATATGTTCAAAGTTGTATTTGAAAATAAAAAATAATAATTTTTTTTTGAAAGGGCTAATGTGTCATTAATAAAATAAATAGGAGACCATTTATGTAACGCCCCCTCATTAATCAGGGTCATTACCAAGCATAAACACAATCAAACACATAATCAATCAGAGTTTAAGCAGTTTGGAAGCATATACTAACAGCAACATCATCTGATGTCATCTGTATAACACTGTACATCATAATATATGGTGAATATATCTCACAACTGTATAGATACAAAACTGTACAAATATACCCTC